>JASXTE010000015.1:26370000-26565000 GCA_030280995.1 Hemileia vastatrix
TTGGTTTTTGATATTTGAATTTAATTTTTAGTTTTGATTGAGGTTTTAGTTTAAGTTTTAAGTTTTTATTTTTAATTTATTTTTTTTATTTTTCTAGATTTTTGTCGATCAGTTGTCTAGAAGAAGGTAGGAAAAAGAGGAGAAAAGGAGGAGGACAAGGGAAAAATAAAAGAAATAAATTATAATAAAATATTTAATTTATTTTAAAAGGAAAAACAACGGCGAGCAACTTTAAGAGATGACAAAAACTTAGGATTTATTAATAATAATACTATTTAATGTAAGGGTTCTGCGCGGCAAACAATATAATTACTATCAGACTTAAAGCAACCTTTAAATTGTTATATAGAATTTTAATTAGAATTTTATTACTAATAAAAAGAATATAAACGTAATATAAAAATTGTATTTAATTTGTTGAGTGTATAATAAGTGATAAGGCTACAGGGGATTATCCAAGGCCCTTTTATAGGCAATGGGTCCTCTGAAGCGCTACTATATTTGTAAATACAATGATTAGAATGGAATAAAACAAACATATCAAAAGAGTAAATGAAACATAACAATATAGAGAAAAACATGAAACAAATAATTAAAAGCCCAATTAAGAATCCAATTTCCCCGCCATTAATTCCCAAATCAGTAAGTGACAATAGTGAATAACTAAACAAGATTGGAAACATAGGAACTATGAGAAATATAATTCCCAACAGATGGTACATTCTGATTAGAGGACATTTTAAGTGAAACAAAAAATAATTTGACGCAACAAAACAAGCAATTAATCTCAATTTAGTCCAAATTAATTTATTTGTTTTTTCTAACACACTTAAGGGTCAAAAGAAGCGTCCTTAATTATTGTTTAGTATCATATGAGAGGTATTATTTAATATATAAATTTAAGTAATTAATTTAAATATATTATAAATCAAATTTACACTTGTAATTATAATATATGTTTTTTAATTAATTAAATATAAATTTATAATTATTAAATACATAAAAATGCGCCATTATTTGTAGAATATATTATATTATGCTCAATTTAATTGTATATATAAAAATATATATAACCAATAAATTTAATGTAACACTTGTATATAATAAAATTCTTATATAATTTCATTATGCAATAAAATATTAAGTTATATTCATTAAATACAAGTCTTACCCACTCTTTAAGGTTTTATAATTTATATATCATTTACTGGACTCCTGGAATAGCCTGGCTGACAATTTTAGTGTTTAGTGTTTAGTTTTTAGTTTTTGGTGTTTTGTGTTTTTTTTATGTTTTTTTTGTTTTCTGTCAGGCTGAGTTCAAGTACAGAGACCTGAAATAGGTTGAATAGTCAATTTTCTAGAATACTTTAATGGTCCTATATGAATACTTTAGTACAAATCCAATAAGTATTAAAATATAACTATATATAAGAGTCTTATGAACCTAAATCTCACTATTTAAATATACGGGTTATAATATTATAGTTGGTAGAAAAATAGATATAATAATTCAGATACCATTCAAAAACTTTTTAAGTACTTTTTATAGGTATTGTAATTCAATTGGCTATATATTTTGATTGTAATGATAAAGAATGTAGAAAACAAGACCAAAAAATCCACCTCCTTTTATACCCAATAATTCTGTAATGAACCCCTTGATTTACTAGTTCTATACAGAGCTAATGACGCCTCATTGTATTTAATACGCCTGTCCAACAACATGGAGAATGACCAATTAAATAATTAGAATGATATCCCCTGCCAAAATCCTGGAGTAATAGCAATAATCCATCAAAAATAAAGAATAATCAAAAAAAGAGAGTATATGCGTGTAATATCTTAAAATAAAAGTCTAAAAAAAGAAAGAATAACAATAAATATTGCAAAATACTAAGAGAGACCAACCATAAAGATTATGGGGCTAAGTATAGCAATACACTACATGAAATCCCCATCCAAAAATGACCAATATTGACTGAGGAACCACTGAGAAACCCAAAAAAGGGCGTGAGATGTGGGGTAACTACATGCATTTCTTGGAAGGCACTTGCACTGGTAAATCCTTGACTAAATTGGGTGAATTTAAGAGTGGTAGTGAATAAAAGGCACCAAGATTGAGGTTATTAATAAAATTAGTGCATATAGCAAGGTCAATGCATCTATAATTAAATTCGGACACTAAATAAGTGCCTGTCACCATGCAATATGGGGGGTGGACTTGCTAGCAAGTCTGCAACCTTGAACCCTAATTCATATTTTTTTCAGCACACATTGAGGTGGTGATAAAACAATCATAAAGAAATATTGAATTTACTTTGAAAACATCTTGAAACTGAATTGAACCTTCATTGAACCACAGTTGACTAATAGTTCAAAAAATCTTCACAGCAGGAAAAAAGTGTGCACTAGACATCTAGTGCTTTTTTTGCTTCCTGAAATAATTCCTGGTAGAATTAAAAGTGGGACTTCCATCTGATAACTCCCTCCCCTAATTCTCCCTTATCTTCAATCTGCCTTCCTATCCTACCCCCCTTATCTTGTTTCTAACCTTTCCATCTACTTACCCTTTCTACCCTATCTCTTCCCTTTACAGTGAGAAAACAACTCTCCTCTGCATTAACCCCTCTCTCTTCTCTTCTCTTTATTTCTCAAACCTCCCCCAGAACCTCACTAAACTTTCCCAGCCCACTGTCATTATTTATTTTTATTTTACTTTGTATTTTTTTTCTTTTTTCATGTTTCTTTCCTACAAAAATCTTCCTTTCTCAACACTTGGCCACATTTTTTTGGTAAACACAAGCCACTCAAATTCTGAAATATGTATTTAGTTACATTATTTACCACTTGGATTGGGTTATAATTCCTCAAGATTTTATTTTCTTGTTATTTCTAATTTATACATATTAATTATTCTCAAGTTTATTAAAATTTGGCTACTTACCAAGCCCTTCCATGCCTCCTCAGCATTTTTTTCATCTCTCCCATCTCATTTCTCACCTCACCCAGAACAATTGAGGGACTGGGGAAGGATGGAGAAGGTGAGAGAGGGGCTTTACAGGGCTGGGAGAAGTTATAAAAGCCCCTAATCCACTTCAGGAAGGCTGGAAAAGGTGAGCAAGTGTCTTTAAAGGGCTAGGGGAGGTTATAAAAGCCTCTCACCTACTACTCACAGCCCTACTTAGTCTTTAAAGCACCTCACTCACATCTCCAGACCTATTAAGGGACTTGGGAGGCTGGGGGAGGTGATAAAAGCCTCTCACTTACTTCTCCCAGCCCTCCTTAGTCTTTAAAGCACCTCAATCACATCTCCAGCCAAAGTAAGGGACTGGGGGAGGTGAGTGAAGGGTTGTAAAGGGATAGGGGAGGTAAGGAAGAGCTGGGGGATGTGGACAATAGACTGGGGAAGTGAGTAATAGTTTGAGAATGTGAGAGAAAGGCTGGTGAGGGCTAATGTAGGTGATTGGGGTAGGTGAGGGGAATGGAAGGTGAGAAAGAGGTTGAAAAAGGGGTGGAGTTGTGCTAAAAGTGAAAATAGAGGGGAGTGGAGTAGTGAGGAGAGCTTAAACTTCAATTTTGAAGCTTAAAGGGTGTATCAAATGTATCAGGAGGGAAATAAAAGGGTGGGGAGCGGTAATAGAATTAACAGAAATTACTAGGCAGAAAAATTTGTGTGGAGAGATTGAAAGTTTGTCCATTGAGGTAGTGAAAAATAGAGAGTGAACTTTGTTCTTTGGGAAAACATCAGAGTCCACCCCCTCAATCTACAGCTCTATTCTGCCAATATGGAAAATGATTGATAATTTTTTTATTGATATTTTTGAACTTAAACCTATAGTTTATACATCTTAATTTTATATTTTTGATTTACAATGCACTTAATACTAAGAAAGTAATTGTCAGGCTGAGGTCAGGTACAAAGACATGAAAAAGCTTGAATGGTCTGTGTCTAGATGATTTAAATGGTCCTATATGAATACTGTAGTACAAATCCAATAAGTAGTAAAATATAATTCAATATAAAGGTCTCAGAAATATAAATCTCACTAATTATATATATGACTTACAATCTTATAGTTGGTAGAGAAATAGATTTAATAATTCAGATACTATTCAAAGACTTTATAAGTGCTATTGATATGTATTGTAATTGGTTTGGGTTATATGATTGAATTGTAATGATAAAGAATGTAGAAAACAAGACCCAAAACCTCCTCCTTTTATACACAATAATTTCCTCAATGAACCCCTTGATTTACCAGTCCTCTACACAGTTAATGACGCCTGAATCCAACTAATAGACGTTTCCATCAACATCCAGAGTGATCCATAACATAATTAGAATAATATCACCTGCCAAAATCCTGTATTAATAGGGATAATCCATCAAAATTAAAGAATAAGTGAAAAAGAGAGTATATGCATATTATACATTAAAATAAAAGACTAAAGAGGGAAAATTAAGGCTAATAAATGCTTAATAATAAGGGGGATTAACAGTAGAAATGATGGGGCTAATCCTGACATTATACTACATGAAATCCCCATTCAAAAATAACCAATATTGACTGAGAAACCACCTAGAAACACAAAAAAGGGCATGAGATGTGGGGTAACTACATGCAGTCCTTGGCAGGTGCTTGCATGGGTAAATCCTTGACTAATTTAGGCAAATTTAAGCGTGGTAGTGAAATAAAGTGCCAATATTGAGGTTATTAATGAAATTAGTGCATATAAAGAGGGTCAATGCATTATTAGTTAAGCTAGGACACTAAATAAGTGCCTCTCGCCTATTTTAGTGTGTTTCCCCACAGTGGGAATAGAATGTGGGGTAATTATAGTGTGAAAAAGCTAACTTTGCTAAAAATGAAGCTATTCACACAGGAAAAATGCAGGCAGTATGTTGCCAGTACACAGAAGCCATTTTTGGCATATAAAACACCAAATTTGAAAAGTGTTATTTTTATGCATTTGAGTAGCCAAATCAATAGTCCTAATTGAGAAAAATTGAACTTTCAAAGAGCATTTATAATATTCTTAAATTTATAGCACATATAATCAACTCTTAAGTGATTTAAAGCGCATTTCTTGTTTTTTGCATAAAACGATGAAAACAACAACTTTAAGTGTACTTAAAAATTATGTAGCCTTATAATTAAGGTTCTTAAGATTACCCTAACATATTCCAACTTAATATTAAGTACATAAGACTTATAAATAGTGGATATATGTGTGTATATAAGGTGTTATAATGGCATATTATGTATATTATCATAATTTTACTTATGTATACTGTTTGTGTACTCTAATTTATTGTTACCATGTATAGTTCATGTGTTTAAAATAACTTATATGTAATTTTTACTCATTCCTGGGGATATACAGGCTGACACTCACCCACCCAAAAAAACAATAAAAAAAATGATAAGTTATACATTTTTCTTATTTATTTGTTATTTTTCAGGTATTCAGAATAATTCTGTAGCATTAAAGATTAATTCTTTAAAGATATAAAACACAATAAAATATTATGAGTACTGGTTTTTAACCCCTCATCTTGTTTAACAGAAATTTATTTCTGTTTAAATTTTTTAAGAAGGGATGATATATTTGAAATTTCCATTTCAGGTATCCATTTATCAAATTCATTTGATTTCCCCTTAAATCTTAACAAATACTCAGTTCCTTTTTCTTTAGTAAGGATTATTTTCTTGAGTATTTTTTCAATCTCTGATTTTTCCACAATTTCTTCTGGTTGCTTTTTAGGCCTTCCCCTTATTTTTGGAAATAAGTCAGGATCATTTGCATGGTAAGGTTTCAATAATGAGATAGGGAAAACTGGATGATTCCTATCATATGGGGCATATAATATGACTTCCACTGCATTATTACCAATCATTTTTCTTAATACAAAAGGTCCTAAAAAGGGGTCCTTTAATTTAACATTACCTTGTAATTTAAAATGTAGTGTTGAAATTAGGGCTTCATCACCTTTTTTAAATTCAAATTATTTATGAGATTTATCCCACCTTTTCTTTTCATATTCAAATGCTTTTTGGATGCATTTTTCTGCATGATTTCTACACATATGTTGAATATGAATAAAGGATTTAGTACCAGGATGTATATCTAACCTTAATAATTTATTTAAATTATTTACTGGGGTATTTGGTACGTATCCCAGCCAGAGTTCAAATGGTTTTTTCTCTGTTACACAATGAGTTGTGCTATTATAAGCAAATTCAAGGCCAGGAATCAATGTTACCCAGTCAAGTGTGAATTTCTCATTGTCTTTTTATTCTAATCCAAAGGCAAAATATCTTCTGATCATGTCTTCAAGAGTTTGTATCATTCTTTCAGCTAGTCCATCAGTTTGTGGATGGTGTGCTGTAGACAATTTCAATTGACAACCTGATACTTCCATCAAAGATGTCCAGAACTCTGAAGTAAATTTAGGGTCTCTGTCAGAGATTATGACTTTGGGGAACCCAGCAGTATTCATCATTTGATTCCACCATAGTAATGCCAAATCTTTTACAGATACCTCTTTATGGGTAGGGATAAATTTACACATTTTTGTTAAACTATCTACAATTAACCAGAAAGAATTGAAACTTTATTTTCCTGCTAATGGAAAGCCAGTGACAAAATCCATGTTTATAATTTCCCATGGAGCCTTTGGATGCTCTATTTGTTGTAACAACCCAGCTCTCTTCCCAGTTAATCTTTTAGATTTCTGACAAGAGTCACTTGTTTCAATGTATTTTTGTACATCTTCTTTCATGTTTATTGACCAGGCTGTATTTTTAACTCTGGTTAATGTTTTGTTAAAATCAAAATGACCAGCTAAGATTTCATCATGACAAGTACTCAACATTAACTCTTTCATAGAAGGTGGTATTACTATTACATTACTTAGCTTTTTCCTGTAATATATATATCCATCTTCAATTGACAGTTTACCTTTTTCCAACACATTTTTATACTTTGGAGGCAAGGTTTTAATTAATGCACTCATGGAGGCATTAGTTGGATCATTTAGAATGGTAGATAGTTTAGTCAAATCTTTATCAGATGAATAATTTTCCAATATAGTTTCCATAAACTCTTCCTCTAAATCCACTATATAAATCCCAAATATATGTATAACCTCATTTTCAGGTACATAAGCTGGGTTGTCAGCATCATTTGGCAAAGTACTTCTGGATAATAAATACACATTAGAATGCAATGTTCCTGCTCTATGAGTTATTTTCATTCTTCCTCTGTACTCTTGTACAGCTAGTTGCCATCTAAACATGTGCCTATTAGGTGTTTTCATCTTTAGTAATGATTTTATTGCTTTGAAATCTGTTATTAGTTCAAACTTCTGGTCCTCCAGATAGTAATGAAATTTCTCCAAGGCCCACACAATGGCTAAACATTCCAGCTGTGTGGCACCATACCTTAATTCTGTCTTTCTTAAGGTTCTGGATATATAAAAGACCACTACTTCAGATAATTTTCCATTTATTATCTGTTTCTTCTGTAAAGCAGCACCTAACCCTGTGAAGCTTGCATCAGTGTACAAGATAAAAGGTAGGTTAGAATCTGGCAGTCCCAATATTGGAGCTGACATTAAACATTCCTTCAATTTATCAAAGGTGTTTTGTCTTTCATTATTCCAAATGAAAGCCTCATTTTTCCTGATTAATGTTGTTAAAGGGGCTGCAATGGATTGGTAGTTTTTTATATACTGTCTATAATATCCACACATACCTAAAAAACTTTGAACATCTTTTACATTCTTAGGTATACCAATGTTTTTAATTTCTGCCACCTTATTCTGGTCAACACAAATTTGTAATCCAGATAAAACATGTCTAAGTACTTTCAAGGATTGAAATCCAAACTTACATTTCTTTAATGCAATTGTCATATTAATTTCATCCATCTTTTGAAATATTCTTTTCAGGTGATTTAAATGTTCATCATATGTTTTTGAAAACACTATGATTTCATCAATATAAACTAATAGCCATCCTTCAACCATTTCCTGATGAAAAATACTATCCATCAGTTTTTGGAAGACTGAAGGCGCATTCTTTGGGCCAAAAGGCATTCTCATATACTTATATATTCCCATGTGTCTGGTTATTAATAAGTAATTCTGAGAATTCTTTTCCACAGGAATCTGGTGGTAACCTTTGGTTCCATCCGGAGAGGAAATATATTTTGCTCCTTGTAAGGTAGCATGGATAGAAGCTATCCTTGGTAGAGGGTAAATATTATCTACAGTGTATGTATTCAGAG
This sequence comes from Hemileia vastatrix, assembly GCA_030280995.1. Lineage (NCBI taxonomy): Eukaryota > Fungi > Basidiomycota > Pucciniomycetes > Pucciniales > Zaghouaniaceae > Hemileia > Hemileia vastatrix. The sequence continues at coordinate 26,378,293 of JASXTE010000015.1, forward strand.
CTCTATAATCACCGCATAATCTTGCCTTATCTTTTTCATAAGAGATTAAAACAGGTGAGATAACAAAATACTTAGGTGTTTAGTCCTTTTTTTCAATAATACCCATTTCTAACAACATTTTTATGTTGTCTTCAATTTCTTTCCTTTTTGCAGATGCTGGTTAAGGTTTCTTTTTCAAGCTTCCAGGAATATTATCCAAATCACAACCTAAAGAGATTTTTATCTCATGGTCTTTGATCAATCCTAGCTCATTTGAACCATGAGTAAATTGTCAAATAAAAACTTATAGCAGAGCCAATGATACCCTATCAGTAATTGCAGGGGAGTCAGTGGCGATGAGATTAATGTGCCAACCTTATAGCAGAGCCAATGATACCCTATCAGTAATTGCAGGGGAGTCAGTGGCGATGAGATTAATGTGCCAACCTATAGTCCCAATGCAAGGAGTGGTAGCGCAAAATGAAAATGTATTACTGGTAAGTAAAACTAGAAGTGATTGAAATAGTATAATTGAGAATAATAAATGAGATCGATAGATATTAACCTTATAGCAGAGCCAATGATACCCTATCAGTAATTGCAGGGGAGTCAGTGGCGATGAGATTAATGTGCCAACCTATAGTCCCAATGCAAGGAGTGGTAGCGCAAAATGAAAATGTATTACTGGTAAGTAAAACTAGAAGTGATCGAAATAGTATAATTGAGAATAATAAATGAGATCGATGGAGAATAACAAGTGGACTGAATCTATATATATATATATATGTAATTCTAATAGACAAGCTCCATCGATCTCTAATGCATGAACTATTCTATGATCGCTAAGCAACCACGCAAGGTACATGAGGCACTGAGCATGCAAAAAGGGTTAGGTCGGCCAAGACGGGTGAGGTGGCGTAGAGTCGTAAGGAATGGTAGATGTTCTACTAACAAGGAGTGCGCAGTCAATGATGGGTTATGAGGACGGTTTTTGAATCTGACATAAATGCCATAGGATAAGATTTTATTAATCTCAAAATATTGTCTTCTTCAATTTTTCTGAGTTGCGGACTGAAAGAGGCTTTTTGGATTTAATTTTCCAATTTTACCACTTCAGAGGTGGTTCCTCCACCTTGCAGTTGTTCTTCTTTGGGAGAAATGGAATAAACTGAATTTTCAGAACATATCTTGAATTTTCTTTTACCATTTACGCCTATAGTGAAGCAACTGTTTGCAGGATCTATTTTAATGCCAAATTTGGTCAATAAGTCATTTCCAATAATAAACCAATCACTACAATTATTATTATCCATTACCACAAATTCACAAACTGCTTTTACATATCCATTATTATATTTAAAGAATACAGCAGTTTTGTATTTGCCAATTGGATTTAATACTGAACCAAAACCCCTCCAGTTCTTTGTCTGTACAGGTTCTAGTTTTTCTTTATACTTACTATCAAGTTTCATTAATATGTTAATAGAAACTACACTACCTGCAGCCCCAGTGTCAAGAATGGAATTCATTTCTCTTCCACATATAATAACAGGTGCTCTGATAGGTGTTATTTTGTAAGTATCATGAGATACATCTTTAATAATTTCAGCTTCTTCAATGGAAGTTAAAGATCTATCTGTATGAGGTATAGCATCATTCAGGCACATAATATCCAGTTCTAATACAAATATCTCATGTTCATCATCACTGTAAGAAATGTTACTTTTACAATCCTCACTGGATTCCACGTTCTCATCTTCATGATTATTGGTTCAGAATTGTGTGAGTTTTCAATAACATTAATTCTTTTCTTACAAGTGTGACCCTTAACCCAAGGTTCATTACATTTTTAAAAAGTGTTATTTTCTTGTCTTTTAGGGACAAGGGGAGCTTAAGGTTTTTTCTTCTCCACTGGTAACTTATTTGTAGTAGGTTTTACTACGTCAAAACTCTGTCTGTAATTATTATACTTGGTTTCATATTTGTGGTTTAATAATATTTCATTGCATACATTAATGAACCCAGAAGTATCTCTGATGGTTTCAGTTGTAGCTACAATAATGTCTCTGACTGATATAAGCAATTCATATATTATTTTTTCTTTCCACTAATCATAATCCATTTTTGGATCCATATCTTTCATGATTTTTATTAAATTCATTAAAAATACCATGGGTTTATCTCCAGAATTTGGATTATATCTGGCTCTTTCATAAAATTTTTTCTGAATGATTCTGAATTTTGGGCCACCAAATTGTCTTTCATTTACTGCCTTCCATTCATTCCAGGAGTAGTTAATTCCCTCACTCAATACAGATTCAAACCATAATAAGGCCACATCTGTAAATAAAGATATTAATTTTGATGTAGATTCTTCATCAGGTAATTTGTATGAAAACTTTAAGTTATCAATTCTCTGAATGAATTGTTGACAATCAGAATTTGAATTCCTGTCAAAAGAAGGGTACTGATCTAACTTAGGCCAGTTCTTTTGGTTAGTTTTTGCTTCCCTAACCTGATGAATATTAAGTAACTCACTTAATTTATAAAATTGATCATTTATTTCATCTTTTACTGATTTTATATTCTCAGAGCCCATGACACTATGTTCATTTTCAATCATTTGTTTATCATCTGAGTGTTTCATGAAAACGGGTACTCTTTCCACATAAGAGATATTATCTTTTACATTATCAGTATTTTTCAAAATATTGGCTATTTCAATTTCTACTCTTTGAAACCTATATTTTATTATAGGTACATGAGTCAAGGTATCATTAAAATTTGAAAAAGACAATTTTACAAATCCCTCTATGGTAGCCATAATATTCTGAGAGTGTTCTAATCTACTTTCTAAATTTTTAATCTCAGAGTTTAATCTTTTATTTTCATTGGTTAATTCATTATTTGAATTTTCAATTATTTTTAACCTATTGGCTGTTGTACTCAATGATTGTGTGAGGCTTAATAATACACTTTATGTATTATTGTTTGACTCTTTAGAGAATTCTTCCAATTTTTCAATTCTTCATAATAATTTACTTATTATTTTTGATTCCATTGGATTTTCTTTTTAAAAATATTCAATTTTCTCCATGTCTAATTCAGAAGACTCATCATCGGGTTCAAGATTTAATTCATTTGGTTCCATTTGTATAGTAATAGCATTATCCTGGTGATCAATAAAACTATTTACATTGTCCTCATTTAAAGACAAGTTTAACATGTTATTATCAAATGAATAATTCTTTAAATCCTCATCAATTATATCCAACAATTCCTTATCAATCTCATTACCTATAAGTAATTCATTGTTAGGATTATATAATTGATCATGAGAAGATGGATGACTTACCAAGGTCTTATCCCATTTCCCCTACCTCTCCTTACCTTTCCCCTGTAAGGGTGACTGCTGGAGCCCTTCTGATGAGGAGGGTTGTTGTAGTTTTGGGTGTACAAATCCCACTTCCATTTTCTTACTGTAATATATTGATCCTCCTCTTGGGCTGGAGGTGTTGCTATAGAACTGTTGGGTGCCACTGTTTGTGGTTGAGCCTTTATGTCCACTAGAGCTTGGTTGACTTCTACAAAACCTTGAGGTGCCCTTTTCTCCAGATTGTTTATCTGGTCTACTATATTGTTGACTCTTATTGTCAAGGTGTTCAGTAAGGTGGAGAGGGAGTGAATATGTTCTTGTAATGTATTTTTTGTTTTCTTTATTGATACTTGTTTTAAAAGTTTTTCGTTTTCCTCCAGAGACATTGGTGGAGTGTTGTTGTTTATGGGAGAGTCCTGGCCCTCCATTTGAATGTCCTGTAACAGGTCTTTCAGCTCTAGTTCTTAAGTTATAAGTTTTTGCCTTATTACTCACAATATCATTGTTGTCACACATTTTTTACGTTGAATTCAATTAAAGAATTGAAATTTTAAATATGAAAACTTTAAAAAGGAGTTTTATCAGTATTTATCAATACCACTGAAGACAATTTTATTGCTTACTTATAGGTATGAAGTGACTTTATAAGTGCCAAAAGTCAAATATGCTTTTATGTAGTCACTTGATTTAACTGGTCTACAATATTTAGCTGTGTTTTTATATTTAAAAAAGTAAAACTGTAAGTAAGATTCTTTTTAAATATTTTAATTAATGTTACAAACCAATAGAAAGCGATTAAGAGTCCTGTTAAAAGAAAACAGTTAATCAGTTTAATTGGTTTATTATCTGCAAAGATCACAAATTTAATTGGTCTATTGACAGACTCCCAATAATAACAATTTTATGTTAAATTAGTGGTAAAATAGTTGATTCAATATCACAATTTTATTATATAACAGGGCTTCTTTTTCTGAAATCACTATATAAGTGACCCCAACCTGTTGTAATTATCCAAATATTTCTATAGGGATTTTATTTACTTGTATCCTCTTTTTTTGAATTTTTACTTACTGGAAGATAACCAACATAATTCTTGAGGAAAGGTCCCCAATTGTCAGGCTGAGGTCAAGTACAAAGACATGAACTAGCTTTAATGGTCTTTGTCTAGAAGATTTAAATGGTCCTATATGAATACTGTAGTACAAATCCAATAAATAGTAAAATATAATTCAATATAAAGGTCTCAGCAATATAAATCTCACTAATTATATATATGACTTACAATCTTATAGTTGGTAGAGAAATAGATTTAATAATGCAGATACTATTCAAAGACTTTATAAGTGCTATTGATATGTATTGTAATTGGTTTGGGTTATATTATTGAATTGTAATGATAAAGAATGTAGAAAACAAGACCCAAAACCTCCTCCTTTTATACACAATAATTTCCCCAATTAACCCCTTGATTTACCAGTCCTCTACACAGTTAATGACGCCTCAATCCAACTAATAGACATGTCCATCAACATCCAGAGTGATCCATAACATAATTAGAATAATATCACCTGCCAAAATCCTGTATTAATAGGGATAATCCATCAAAATTAAAGAATAAGTGAAAAAGAGAGTATATGCATATTATACATTAAAATAAAAGACTAAAGAGGGAAAATTAAGGCTAATAAATGCTTAATAATAAGGGGGATTAACAGTAGAAATGATGGGGCTAATCCTGACATTATACTACATGAAATCCCCATTCAAAAATAATCAATATTGACTGAGAAACCACCTAGAAACCCAAAAAAGGGCGTGAGATGTGGGGTAACTACATGCAGTCCTTGGAAGGTGCTTGCATGGGTAAATCCTTGACTAATTTAGGCAAATTTAAGCGTGGTAGTGAAATAAAGTGCCAATATTGAGGTTATTAATGAAAATAGTGCATATAAAGAGGGTCAATGCATTATTAGTTAAGCTAGGACACTAAATAAGTGCCTCTCGCCTATTTTAGTGTGTTTCCCCACAGTGGGAATAGAATGTGGGGTAATTATAGTGTGAAAAAGCTAACTTTTCTAAAAAAGAAGCTATTCACACAGGAAAAATGCAGGCAGTATGTGGCTAGTACACAGAAGCCATTTCTGGCATAAAAAAACACCAAATTTGAAAAGTGTTATTTTTATGCATTTGAGTAGCCAAATCAATAGTCCTAATTGAGACAAATTGAACTGTCAAAGCGCATTAATAATATTCTTAAATTTATAGCGCATATAATCAACTTTTAAGTGATTTAAAACGCATTTCTTGTTTTTTGCATAAAACAATGAAAACAACAGCTTTAAGTGCACTTAAAAATTATGTAGCCTTATAATTAAGGTTCTTAAGATTACCTTAAAATATTCCAACTTAATATTAAGTACATAAGACTTATAAATAGTGGATATATGCATGTATATAAGGTGTTGTAATGGCATATTTTGTATATGATCATAATTTTACTAATGTATACTGTTTGTGTACTCTAATTTATTGTTCCCATGTATAGTTCATATTTTTACCATAACTTATAAGTACTTTTTACTCAGTTGTAGGGATATAAAGGCTTAAAGTAATATAGTAAAATAATTGGTAATGGAATACTATTTTGCTTTTTTACACAATAATTCACATAATGCTTCTGATAACTATACATGATATAAATAAATGATATAATAGGAAAATTGTAGCTAAAAGTTGAAAACTAGAACAAAAAATTTAAATAAATTTTAAACTATTGAACTTATGTATTTTATGAGCTTATTGTATTTATTTTTAAATGTAATAGTAAAATATGTTGGTTAGATTAAAAATAGCTTTGAATTAAATTAAATAATTCAAGTAAAGGTTGAAGAAAAGATTTATCTACATATATAGCCATTTAGGTTGATTTCTTGATTTGTGATTGCTATATATAGCTGGATAATTGACTGTAATAACTTCAAATTTAAAAAATTTTAATAAGTTATCTACCTAAATATATTTATGATAATCTATTCACTAACAGAAAAACTTTCTGAGTCCTTTCTTTTACTAATTTTTTTCATTTCAATGACTATGTACATTTTCAAAAAAATTACTCTACGCAATATAGGGGGTGGACTTGCTAGCATGTCCCCAACCTGAACTCAGACAGAACTCAGATGGAACTCAGACTGAACTCATACTGGACTCATACTGAACTCTACTTGAAGACCCACCTAAAACTGTTCTGCTGAGTGGTGTTCATACCTGATTGTATTGTTCCTTTGTCAATAGCTCAATGTTTGTTCAATCTGTTGTGAATTTGAGTTCAAGGTTGCGGACTTGCTAACAAGTGCGCCCCCCGTCTTACACGGTGTTATTTATCATGCTTATGGTGGAACTTAGATTGAACTCTCAATGAAATCTTGTTTCCAAGTGTGGTTAAAGCTAATTTAAGCCATTAAAAATTTAAAATTTTTTAAAAGTTTTATTAAATACTTTTAAGCATAAAAATAATTATTTTTTTATATCAAAATATTTTTATTAAATACTTTGAAGTTCTGAAAATAAGTACAAATTAAGAATCATTTTTAGAGAATATTATATTAAAAATAGTTTTAAGTTGATTATATATTATTATGATATTATTTCTTTCCATATAAAAGATTAAGAAACTACCTAAAAATTAATTTTATACAACTATATTATATAGAAAAGATATCAGCTCTTCTGCTTAGATTTGAAGTACTTCATAAAAACATTTTTTTTGCCTTAGGTACACATTATATAGAGTATTCAGAGAATCATATTAATTTTTTAGACTTATACATGTAAGTTGAAGGGAAGCCTCACAGGATAAAATTGGTCATTTTGTAAAAAATAAAAAATAAGTAAATATCTTTTAAATCAATATAAATTTTTATAAAAAGTCAAATTTTAATATTTATGTTTTGTTTTAAATCTGTTATGATGATTCAAGATTTTTCTATTTAAATTAATTTTTATAAAAATATACTCATTCCAGTATTGCTTTGTGATAAGGCCAATTTCAAGAAAACTTTTAAATTCTTCTGTTTAAATCAAATATCAAAGGGATTGTTTTTCATACACTTAGAAATTAAATAGAAACATCATATAAGATCTACCAATAAGCATAAATATCATAATTCCAATAAATCATTGATAAATCTTGAACCCATATATTTTATTTTACAATTGTGTGTAAGTGTTCAGTTGTGAATTACTCCTATCAAAACTTTAATTCTAATGAGTAAAAAAGCGTACCTGAAATATTTCATTTAATTTATTTTTCAACACCATAGAATTGAAATATTTTTTCTTTTCATTTAAAACATTGAATAATATTATTTTTAATCAAATGATGATTGCCTTTACATCTGCTATTCTACATGGGTATAATCTAAAGTACCTATTGTGTCTTTTTTAAAAAATAAATATCATATAATAGTTTTTCAATTTTAAACTGACAGAATTATGAAAAAGTACCACTTTTATCTATTTAGTTCAGTTCTTGAACAATAATACAATCAAAATATTTACCTGGAGTTCATTTTTTAACATGAGAACACTTTGCAAATTATATGGTGCTTATTCCCAGGTTGACACTGAAATTATCCCACAATACAGCATTGAAGCGAAATCAAGCACTAAAATTAAAGTTTAAATAAATTTATACTAATTTGCTTTGATTATCTTTAAATTTTTACATCTAGCTTGAATTTTGGTCTTTCATATGGAAAATTTACTAAGTAGTGATTAATTATTTAAACTCATGAGATTACTCTACCAAATAACCATATTTACATGGAATTTTGATGAAATACATCATGATGAGTTCCAGAATATCATAAATGTATTACATTAAATAAATTTATATTGCAAAAATTCTTAGTAGTTGAAAATTCAATAGAAAAAAAAGGAGCATAAAGATATTTCCTCTTAATTTTAATCATCTTCTTGCATACAAAAATGTAAAAAACTGGATTAAAATTCACTGGCATAAGAATTATACTTCGTTCTAGACATATAATTAAAAAATTTATCAATTATTAGTGCTTAGTGTAAAGAAGCTATTAGAGGACTTCATTGAAACAGAAATTAGGAAAACATATTTCTATCTTTTATTTTTTTTTAATTGTGAGTCTTTTCACAGTATTCTAGAATAAAAACTTGAGAATTTTGATGGTTCAATATGTTTCTTAAATAAATCCATTGAATTGGAAATAATTATATTTCATAATCAGAAATAATAAAAATACAAAAAAAAATCAGGTAATATAGTTTAAATTAAAAAATAAAAGCTTCAAATTCTTGGTTAAAAGGAGTTATCAATAAAAAGAACCACTGATCTTTTTTTATATTTTGTCAAAAAAAAAAATAGAATAAAATCATTAGAGAGGTTAAAAGTGATTTTTTGAAATGAATAGTATAATTTTCAGTCTTTTTAATGATTAAGTGAAATTAAAAATTAAATAGAAAATGAGTTTTATGAAAAAATTCTGTGAATTGATCAGATTATTAATCTTCCCTTGTTATTATTTCTATAAATTATTCATTAAACTTTCACTATTATTCCAGAAAAGACTCATCCATTTTTGGTTAAGAGCTCAAGATGAGTTCAAAGTAAAGTTCAGTCTGAGTCAAGTCTGAGTTCAGTCTGAGTCCAGTCTGAGTTCCATCTGACTTCAAGTTGAGGACTGGCTAGCAAGTCCCCCCCAAATATTGTGTGGTTTTTCACCTATTTTAGTGTGTTTCCCCACAGTGGGCCTAGAATGTGGGGTAATAATAGTGTGAAAACGCTATCTTTGATAAAAATGAAGCTATTCACATGGGAAAAATGCAAGCAATATGTGGCCAGTACACAGAAGCCATTTCTGGCAGAAAAACATCAAATTTGAAAAGTGTTATTTTTATCCATTTGAGTAGCCAAATCAAAAGTCCTAATTAGGAAAAACTGATCTTTCTAGGCGCATTTTTAATATTACTAAATTTATAGTGCATATATTCAACTTTTAAGTGATTTAAAGCACATTTCTTGTTTTTCACATGAAACAATGAAAACAACAGCTTTAAGTCTACTTAAAAATTATGTAGCCTTATGTTTAAGGTTATTAAGATTACTCTAAAATATTTGAATCTAATATTAAGTACATAAGGTTTATAAAACATGGATATATGTGTGTATATAAAGTGTTATAATGGCATATAATGTATTTTATCATAATTTTCACATATGTTTACAACTTGTGTAATTTTATTTATTGTTCCCATGTATATTCCATGAGTTTACCATAATTTATAATTACTTTTTACTCTGTCCTGGGGATATCCAGGCTGAAACTTTCCCACCCAAAAAAATCAATTAAAAAATGATAAGCTATACATTTCTTTTATTTTGCTTTTCAGGTATTAAGAAAATTATGTAGCATTAAAGGTTAATTATTTAAAGAAATAAAACATAATAAGATATTATGAGTACTGATTTTTCACCCCTCAGATGTTTGAACTGAAATTTTGTTTCTGTTTAAATTTTTTAAGAAAAGAGGATATATTTGAAATTTTGTTTTAAAGTATCCATTTATCAAATTCATTTGATTTTCTGATATATCTTAATAAACCCTCAGTTCCTTTCTATTTATTAAGGATTCTTTTCTTGAATATTTTTTAAATCTCTTCTTTTTCCACAATTTCTTCAGGTTGCTTTTTAGGCCTTCCTCTTCTTTTTGGAAATAAGTCAGGATCATTGGCATGGTAATGTTTTAATAATGAGATAGGTAAAACTGGATGTTTCCTATCATATAGGGCATATAATATGACTTCCACAGAATTATTACCAAACATTTTGTTGACTACAAAAGGTCCTACAAAAGGATCCTTAAATTTAAAATTACATGTAAGTTAAAATGAAGTGTTGAAATTAGGACTTCATCTAATTTTTTGAATTCAAATACTTTATGAGATTTATACCACCTTTTCTTTTCATATTAAAATACTCTTTAATGAATCTCTCTGCATTCTTTCTACAAATTTGTTGCATATTAATAAAAGATATATTACCAGGGTGTAAATCTAGCCTTGGTAATTTGTTTAAATGATTTACTGGGGTATTTGGTACATATCCCAGCCAGAGTTCAAATGGGGTTTTATCTGTTACAGAATGAGTTGTGCTATTATAATCAAATTAAATTCCAGGAATTAAAATTATGCAGTCATGTGTGAATTTCTCATTATCTTTGTATTCTAATCCATAGGCACAATATCTTCTGATCATATCTTCCAGTGTCTGTATCATTCTCTCAGCCAGCCCATCAGTTTGTGGATGGTGTGCTGTAGACAGTTTCAATTGAAAACCTGATACTTCCATCAAATATTTCCAGAACTCTGATGTAAATTTAGGGTCTCTTTCAGAGATTATGGCCTTGGGGAACCCAGAAGTATTCATCATTTGAGTCCACCATATTGATTCCAAGTCTTTTTCAGATACCTCTTTATGGGTGGGGATAAATTTACAAATTTTTGTTAGCCTATTAAAAATTACCCAGTAAGAATTGAAAATTTATTTTCCTGCTAATGGCAAGCCAGTGACAAATTCCTTGCTTATAATTTCCCATGGATATTTTGGCTGCTCTATTTTTTGTAACAACCCAGCTCTCTTCCCTGTCAATCTATTAAATTTTTGACAAGAGTCACATGTGTCAATATATTTTTGTACATCTTCTTTCATGTTTATCCAACAGGCTGTATTCTTAACTCTATTTAATGTTTTGTTAACATCAAAATGACCAGAAAAGATGTCATAATGACAAATACTTAACATTAACTCGTTCATAGAAGGTAGTATAGCTATTACATTACTTAGCTTTTTTCTGTAATATATGTATCCATCTTCAATTGACAGTATACTTTTTACCAATTCATTTTTATACTGTGGAGGTAAGGTTTTAATTAATGCACTCATAGAGGCATTTTTTGGATTATTTAAGATGGTATATAATCTTGAAAAATCTCTATCAGATGAAAAATTTTCTTATATAGTTTGCATAAATTCTTCCTCCAAATACACTGTATAAATCCTAAATATATGTATTAACTCATTTACAGTCACATAAGCTGGGTTGTCAGATAATTTGGAAAAATAATTCTGGATAATAAATCCACATTAGAATGCAAATTTCCTGCTCTGTGAGTGATTGTCATTCTACCGCTGTACTCTTGTACAGCTAGTTGCCATCTAAACATGAGCCTATTATGTGGTTTCATGTTTAGTAATGATTTTATTGCCCTGAAATCTGTTATTAATTCAAACATCTCATCTTCCAGATAGTAATGAAGTTTCTCTAGGGCCCACACAATGGCTAAAAATTCTAGCTGGGTGGCATTGTACCATAATTCTGTCTTTCTTAAGGTTCTGGATATATAACAGATAACTACTTCAGATAATTTACCATTTATTATCTATTTATTCTGTAAAGCAGCACCTAAACCTGTAAATATTGCATCAGTATACAAGATAAAATGGAGGTTAAAATCTGGCAGTCCCAATATTGGAGCTGACATTAAACATTCCTTTATTTTATCAAAGGCATGTTATCTTTAATTATTTGAAATGAAATATTCATTTTTCCTGATTAATGTTGTTAAAGGAGCTTCAATGGATTGGTGGATTTTATATACTGTCTATAATATCCACACATACCTAGGAAACTCTTAACATCTTTCAAATTTTTAGGTATACTAATGTTTTTTATTTCTGCCATTTTATTCGGCTCAACACAAATTTTTAATCCAGATAAAACATGTCCAATAACATTCAAGGATTGAAACCTAAACTTACATTTCTTTAATGCAATTTTCATATTAATTTCATCCATTTTTTGAGATTCTATACTCAAGTGATTAAAATGCTCATCATATGTTTTGAAAAGCACTATGATGTCACCAATATAAACTAAAAGCCATCCTTCAGCCATTTCCTGATGAAAAACACTATCCATCAATTTTCGGAAGACTGAAGGGGCATTATTTGCGGCAAGGCATTCTCACATATTTATATATCCCCATGTGTTTGGTTATGAGTAAGAAATCCTGAGAATTCTTTTCCACAGGAATCTGATGGTAATATTTTCTTAAATTTTTGAGAGATGAGGACTGGAAGAGGCTTTTTGAATCTCATTTTCCAATTCTACCACTTCAGAGGTGGTTCTTCCACCTTAGAATTGTTCTTATTTATGAGCAATGGAATAAACTGGATTTTTAGAGGAAATCTTTAATTTTCTTTTTCCATTAACACCTATAATGAAGAAACTATTTGTAGGATCTATTTTGATTCCAACTTTGGTCAATAAGTCATTGCCAATAATAAAACAATCATTACAATTATTATTATCCATTACTACAAATTCACATACTACTCTTACATATCCATTATTATATTTAAATAATGCAGCAGTTTTGTATTTGCCACTTGGATGTAATACTGAACCAAAACCCCTCCGGTTCTTTGTCTGTACAGGTTCCAGTTTTTCTTTATACTTACTATCAAGTATCATTAATGTATTAATAGAAACTACACTACCTGCAGCCCCAGTGTCAAGAATGGCATTCATTTATTTTTCACATATAATAACAGGTGTTCTAATAGGTGTTATTCTTTAAGTATCATGAGTTACATCTTTAATTATCTCAGCTTCCTCAATGGAAGTTAAAGATCTATCTGTTTGAGGTATTGCATCATTCAGGAACATAATATCCAGTTCTAATACATATATCTCATTTTCATCATAACTGTAAGAAATTTTACTTTTAAACTCCTCACTAGACTCCTCCTTTTCATCTTCATGATTACTTGGTTCAGAATCTTGTGAGCTTTCAATTAAATTTATTCTCTTCTTACAAGTATGACCTTTAACCCTAGGCTCATTACATTTATAGTAAGTGTTACTTTCTTGTCTCTTAGGAGCAAGGGGAGCTGAAGGTTTTTTCTTCTCCACTGATAACTTATTTGTTGTAGGTTTTACTACCTCAACATTTTGCTTATATTTATTATACCTGGTTTCATATTTGTGCCTCAATTACTGCAAAAAATCAAGTGGAACCTGCTAAAAGGTGTCTATCCCAATATTCAGTTTAAATTTAAGATTAAATTTGATTTGATTTTGAGCAAGCTAGTGTGCTCATTGTTCAGTGCAAAGTCTTTCAAGAAGAATTAAAGCTGAGCTGTAATTGAGTTAAATCAAAGATAGGGATTGGCACCTGCTATCAGGTGCCCATGTTTTTTTTCTGGTGAATAACATTTCATTGCATATTTTAATTAACCCAGAAGTATCTCTGATGGGTTCAGTTCTATTTACAATAATGTCTCTGACTGATATAGGCAATTTATATATTATATTATCCTTCCACTCATCATAATCCATTTTTGGATCCATGGATTTCATGATTTTTATTAAATTAATTAAAAATACCATTGGTTTATCCCCAGCATTTGGATTATATCTGGTTTTTTCATACATTCTTTGTTGAGTGATTCTATATTTTGGGCTGCCATATTGCCTTTCAATCAGTGCCTTACATTCAGCTTAGGAGTAGTTAATTCCCTCACTAAATAAATATTTAAACCATAATAAGGCCACATCTGTAAATAAATATATCAATTTCATTGTAATTTCTTGATCAGGTAATTCATATGAAAATTGTAAGTTATCAATTCTCTGAATGAATTGTTGCCAATCAGATTAAAATACCATTGGTTTATCCCCAGCATTTGGATTATATCTGGTTTTTTCATACATTCTTTGTTGAGTGATTCTAAATTTTGGGCTGCCATATTGCCTTTCAATCAGTGCCTTACATTCAGCTTAGGAGTAGTTAATTCCCTCACTAAATAAATATTTAAACCATAATAAGGCCACATCTGTAAATAAATATATCAATTTCAATGTAATTTCTTGATCAGGTAATTCATATGAAAATTGTAAGTTATCAATTCTCTGAATGAATTGTTGCCAATCAGATTAAAATACCATTGGTTTATCCCCAGCATTTGGATTATATCTGGTTTTTTCATACATTCTTTGTTGAGTGATTCTAAATTTAGGGCTGCCATGTTTCCTTTCAATCAGTGCCTTAAATTCAGCCCAGGAGTAGTTAATTCCCTCACTCAATAAATATTCAAACCATAATAAGGCCACATCTGTAAATAAATATATCAATTTCAATGTAATTTCTTGATCAGGTAATTCATATGAAAATTGTAAGTTATCAATTCTCTGAATGAATTGTTGCCAATCAGATTAAAATACCATTGGTTTATCCCCAGCATTTGGATTATATCTGGTTTTTTCATACATTCTTTGTTGAGTGATTCTAAATTTAGGGCTGCCATATTGCCTTTCAATCAGTGCCTTACATCCAGCCCAGGAGTAGTTAATTCCCTCACTCAATAAATATTCAAACCATAATAAGGCCACATCTGTAAATAAATATATCAATTTCAATGTAATTTCTTGATCAGGTAATTCATATGAAAATTGTAAGTTATCAATTCTCTGAATGAATTTTTGCCAATCAGATTTTGAATCCCTATCAAAAGAAGGGTACTGATCTAACTTAGGCCAGTTCTTCTGGTTAATTTTTACTTCCTTAACCTGAGGAATATTAAGTAATATAATTACTTTTGATACATGATCATGTATTTCATCTTTCACTTATTTTTTACTCTCAGAGCCCATGAAAATATTTTCTATTTCAATCATTTGTTTTTCATACAAATTTTCCATATGAAGTGGTATTTTTCCCATGTAAGAGATTTTGTCATTTATTTTTTCATTATTTTTAAAATTATTTGCTACTTTAATTTTCACTCTTTGTAACCTATCTTCTATTACAGGTACATGAGTTAAAGTATTATTCACATTTCAAAAAGACAATTTTACCCATCTCTCTATGGTAGCCATAATATTCTGAGAATCTTCCAATTTATCTTGTAAATTCTTAATCTCAGAGGTTAATATTTTATTTTCATTTATTAGCTCATTATTTAAATTTTCAATGACTTTTAATCTGTTGGGTGTAGTACTCAATGATTGTGTAAGGTGTAATAATACACTTTCTGTATTTTTGTTTGACTCTCTAGAGAATTATTCCAATTTTTCAATTCTTAATAACAATTTGTTAATGATCTTTGATTCCATTGGATTTTCTTTTAAAGAATATTCAATTTTTTTTGTGTTTAACTCAGAAGTATCATTATCAGGCTCAAGATTTACTTCATTTGGTTCCATTTTAATATTTTTAGTATTATGTTTGTGATCAACAAAACTATGTACATTTTCATCATGTAAATACAAACTTAAAATGCTATTTTCAAATGAATAATATTTTAAATCCTTATAAATTATATTCAATAAATCACTATCAATCTCATTACCTATGAGTTATTGATTGTTAGTGTCATATAATTTATCATGAAAAGATGCATAACTCACCAAGTTCTTATTCCATTTCCTCTGTATGGGTGACTGCTGCTACCCTGCTGACGAGGGTTGTTGTAGTTTTAGGCATACAAGCCCATTTCCATTTACTGACTGTGATCTTTTGATCCTCCTCTTGGGCTAGAGGTGCTTCTCTTACCTGTGTGGAAGGGTTTGATACAACTGTGGTTGGTTGGGCTTTTAATCCTACAAGAGCTTGATTGACTTCTATGAAACCCTGTGCTTCTCTTTTCTGCAAATTGTTCATTTGGTCTTACATGTTGTTGAATTTTATTGTAAGGGTATTTAGAAGGGTTGATAGGGTGAGACTTTGTTCTTTTAAGGTATTTTTTGTTTTCTTTATTGATACTTGTTTTAAAAGCCTTTCCCATTCTTCTAGAGACATCTTTTGGCAGTTACTTTTTGTAGGAGTAAAATCCTCCATTTGAGTGTCCAGCAACAGTTTTTTCAGCTCTAGGTCTTAGATTATAAGGTTTTTCCTTATTTCTCACATTGTCTACATTGTCCCACATTCTTATGTGGAATTTCAATCAAATAATTGAAATATGAGTTATTAAAACTTCAAAAAGGAGTTTTATCAGTATTAATCAACACTACTGAAGACAATTTAATTTCCTACTTGTAGGTATTAAGTGAATTTATAATTTCCAAAAGTAAAACATGCTTTTATGTGGTCACTTGATATAACTGGTCTACAATATTTAGCAATGTTTTTATATTTAAAAAAAAGAAAATTTGTCAGTAATATTCTTTCTAAATATTAAATGAGATTTAAAAACCAATAAAAAGGGATTAAAGTTCTCTTTAAAAGAAAAAATTAATCAGTTTCTATTATCTAGTCTATCATCTGCAAAGATCACAAAATTAATTGGTCTATTGACAGACTCCCACTAATAACGATTTTTATATTAAATTAGTGGTAAAATTTTTGATTCAATATCACAATTTTATTATATAACAGAGCTTATTTTTCTTAAATCACTATATAAGTGACCCCAAACTTTTTTAATTATCCAAATATTTTTATAGGGATTTTTTTTACTTGTAGACTCTTTTTGAATTTTTACTTACTGGAAGATAACCAACAGAATTATTGAGGAAAGTCCCCAAATTTCAGGCTGAGTTCAAGTACAGAGGCATGAAATAGCTTGAAAAGTAAGTTTTTTAGAAGATTTTAATGGTCTTATATGAATACTGTAGTACAAATCAAATAAGTATTAAAATATAACTCAATATAAGGGTCTCAGTAATCTTAATCTCACTATTTATATATATGGGTTACAATCTTATAATTGGTAAAAAAATAGATGTTATAATTCAGATACTATTAAAAGAATTTATAAGTAATATTGATATTTATGGTAATTGAATTGGTTATATATTTTGATTGTAATGATAAAGAATGTAGAAAACATACCAAAAAACTCCCTCCTTTTATTCCAAATAATTCTCCAATGAACCCCTTGATTTAACAGTCCTTTACATGGCTAATAATGCCTCATTCTAGCTAATAAACCTGTCCAAAAGCATAAAGAATGACCTATAACATAATTAGAATGATATCACCTGCCAAAATTCTGGAGTAATAGGGATAATCCATCAAAAATAAAAAATAAGCAAAAAAAGAGAATATATGCATGTAATATCTTAAAATTAAAGACTAAAAAAAGAATAATAACAATCAATATTACACAATATTAATGGGGAACAAGATTAGAAATTTTGAGGCTAATTATGACAATATACTACTTGAAATCCACATCCAAAAATAACCAATATTGACTGAGAAACCACTGAGAAACCCAAAAAAGGGTGTGAAATGTGGGGTTACTACATGCAGCCCTTGGAAAGCGCTTGCACAGGTAAATCCTTGACTAATTTAGGCAAATTTAAGTGTGGTAGTGAATGAAAGGCGCCAAGCTTGAGGTTATTAATGAAATTAGTGCATATAACAAGGTCAACACACCTATAATTATATTAGGAAACTTAATAAGTGCCTGTTGCCTATTTTAGTGTGTTTCCCCACAGTGGGAGTATAATGTGGGGTAATTATAGTGTGAAAAAGCTAACTTTGATAAAAATGAAGCTATTCACATGGGAAAAATGCAGGCAGTATGTGGCCAGTACATACAAACCATTTCTGGCATCAAAAACACTAAATTTGAAAAGTATTACTTTTATGCATTTGAGTAGCCAATTACATTTTCCCAAAAAAGACAAATTGATCTACCAAGGTGCATTTTTAATATTATTAAATTTATAGCACATATATTCAACTTTTTAGTGATTTAAAGTGCATTTCTTGTTTTTTACATAATACAATGAAAACAACAGCTTTAAGTCTACTTAAAAATTATGGAGCCATATTTTTAAGGTTCTTAAGATTAACCTTACATATTACAACTTAATATTAAGTACATAAGACTTATAAAAGGTGGATATATGTGTGTATATAAGGTGTTATAATGGCATTTATTGTATTTTATCATAATGTTCACATATGTATACAACTTGTATACCTTTATTTATTGTTCCCATGTATAGTCCATGTGTTTAAAATAGTTTATAAGTAATTTTTACTCATTCCTGGGGATATCCAGTCTGACATTTTATGTTTTATGTTTTATGTTTTATGTTTTATGTTTTATGTTTTATGTTTTATGTTTTATGTTTTATGTTTTATGTTTTATGTTTTATGTTTTATGTTTTATGTTTTATGTTTTATGTTTTATGTTTTATGTTTTATGTTTTATCTTTTATGTTTTATGTTTTATATTTTATTTTTTATGCTTTATGTTTTTTGTTTTTTGTTTTATGTTTTATGTTTTATGTTTTATGTTTTATGTTTTATGTTTTATGTTTTATGTTTTATGTTTTATGTTTTATATTTTATTTTTTATGTTTTATGTTTTTTGTTTTTTGTTTTATGTTTTATGTTTTATGTTTTATGTTTTATGTTTTATGTTTAATTTTTAATTTTTAATTTTTAATTTTTAATTTTTAATTTTTAATTTTTAATTTTTAATTTTTAATTTTTAATTTTTAATTTTTAATTTTTAATTTTCTATTTTTAATTTTTAATTTTTAATTTTTAATTTTTAATTTTTAATTTTTAATTTTTAATTTTTAATTTTTAATTTTTAATTTTTAATTTTTAATTTTTAATTTTTAATTTTTAATTTTTAATTTTTAATTTTTAATTTTTAATTTTTAATTTTTAATTTTTAATTTTTAATTTTTAATTTTTAATTTTTAATTTTTAATTTTTAATTTTTAATTTTTAATTTTTAATTTTTAATTTTTAATTTTTAATTTTTAATTTTTAATTTTTAATTTTTAATTTTTAATTTTTAATTTTTAATTTTTAATTTTTAATTTTTAATTTTTAATTTTTAATTTTTAATTTTTAATTTTTAATTTTTAATTTTTAATTTTTAATTTTTAATTTTTAATTTTTAATTTTTAATTTTTAATTTTTAATTTTTAATTTTTAATTTTTAATTTTTAATTTTTAATTTTTAATTTTTAATTTTTAATTTTTAATTTTTAATTTTTAATTTTTAATTTTTAATTTTTAATTTTTAATTTTTAATTTTTAATTTTTAATTTTTAATTTTTAATTTTTAATTTTTAATTTTTAATTTTTAATTTTTAATTTTTGATTTTTGATTTTTAATTTTTAATTTTTAATTTTTAATTTTTAATTTTTAATTTTTAATTTTTAATTTTTAATTTTTAATTTTTAATTTTTAATTTTTAATTTTTAATTTTTAATTTTTAATTTTTAATTTTTAATTTTTAATTTTTAATTTTTAATTTTTAATTTTTAATTTTTAATTTTTAATTTTTAATTTTTAATTTTTAATTTTTAATTTTTAATTTTTAATTTTTAAATTTTAAATTTTTAATTTTTAATTTTTAATTTTTAATTTTTAATTTTTAATTTTTAATTTTTAATTTTTAAAAATTAAAATTTAAAATTTAAAATTTAAATGACCCCCTTTATATGTCTCTTTTTATGATGTTAAATGTAGTAAAAAACTATATATTTTGCCTCAAGAAATAATGACAGTAGAAAGACATTACTGGCACCACAATACCCTGATAGGAAAATATATTCATGATCAAAGAATAAATGATTGAATTTTCAAAGTTATTTTTTTTAAATTGTTGAGGTTATCACTGGATAAATCTACAAGAAGTGAAAAATAGATTTTGATTCTTGTAGCAGTGCGAGGAAAATATTTTCTAAAAATTCATTTTTTAAATCTTCCCATGCAAAGTCTACATTACATTTCAACTCACTTGAGGCTTTAGATGGTATGTCATTGAAGGTGTTTTCCTTCTACTCCCTTTATACATGTTCAAATGAATTCAACTCAGAAAAAAATTGAAAGAGATCCTTTGATCTATTTGATCTAGAAAGAAGTACTCATTCAAGAGAATTTCTTGGGTTTATTCACAGGTGAATTATTTTTCTTAAATTTAGTTCAAGTTTTGGATATTTTTTTTTCAAGTGGAGGAGACTGACCATATTGGTGCGGTTGTCTAGAAGGTGGAAGAAGAAAGAAGAAAAAAGGAGAAAGGGACACAAGAAGACAAAGAATGGAAAGAGGAAAAGAGGGAAGGACACAAATAAGGGGAAAAAGGATCTAATATATAAGGTGAGTAGTCTTAATATTATTGTAATGTAAGTACTTTAATTTCAATGCGCAGCAGTCAAGTATTATATTTTAATGTTCTTACCGCAACCTTAAGATTTGTATATAGTATTTATTTATTTTATTTCAACTAAAATGTATTACTAGTTAAAAGAAAAAGAATCAATACGTGTATAAAAATATATATAAGTGTAAGTAAATTGTAAATATGTAAGTGATGCAGCTGAAGGTGGTTCCCAAGGCCCTTATATAGCCAAGGGGCCCTCTGAAGCGCCACAAAAGTAAATACAATAATTTATGAGTAAATTTAAGGGGTGAGAAATCAAAAATGTACTAATTTGTTAAAATGCAGTAGTCAATATTTCACCAGTATTAATTCCCCCTGGATATTACGCATAAATAAGTACAAGTCATATAAAAAATAACTAATGCAATTTAAAATAAGTATTATGCAGTACTATTTTAAAGTGGAATGTCATATATTACTATTTTAATTCATACAATTAATATAAGTAATTATTTTAGATTAAAATATGAGAATGTAATTAGTTTAAATGTTTTAATAAATTTAATTACATAATTTTGAGCCACAGAAGCGCCCAAAAATCAGGGATAATAATGTATAAATTATTATAAGGGTCTAATAATTAATTAATATTATTATAAGTCAACATTTTGCCTTATAAGTATAATATAATATTATAATTAATTAATTATTATTTTATAATTATTTAAATACATAAAAATGCGCCCAAATTTTATAGAATATAATATAATTTATGTTTATTTTAATAGTATATAATTAATAACATAATAAAATAAATATAACCCTTATTTTAATTTTATTTAATAAGGTAATTTGTACTTAATTTTATTATGCAATAAAATATTAATTTATATACATAAAAAGTGTCGGTCAGTCGTCTAGAAGAGGTAAGAAAAATAGGAGAAAAAGGAGGAGAGAAGGAGGAGGACAAAGGAAAATAAAGAAATAAACCAAAAAGATATATATATAATTTATTTGAGAGGGAGACAACGGTGAGCAACTTTGAGAGGTGACAAAAACTTAGATATTATTAATAATAATATTATTAAATGTAAGTGTCAGCCTGTATATCTCCAGGACTGAGTAAAAAGTGATTATAAGTTATGTTAAACACATGAACTATACATGGGAATAATAAATAAGAGTACACAAATAGTATACATAAGTAAAATTATGATAATACACGAGAAATGCCATTATAACACCTTATATACACGCATATATCCACCTTTTATAGGTCTTATGTACTTAATATTAAGTTGGAATATGTTAGGGTAATCTTAAGAACCTTAAGTATAAGGCTGCATAATTTTTAAGTACACTTAAAGCTGTTATATTCATTGTTTTATGCAAAAAACAAGAAATGCGCTTTATTTCACTTAAAAGTTGACTATATGCGCTATAAAATTGAGAATATCAAAATTGCGCTTTGACAGATCAATTGGGCTCATTTAGAACTATTGATTTGGCTATTTAAATGCATAAAAATAACACTTTTCAAATTTGGTGTTTTTTATGCCAGAAATGGCTTCTGTGTACTGGCCACATACTGCCTGCTTTTTTCCCGTGTGAATAGCTTCATTTTTAGCAAAGTTAGCTTTTTCACACTATAATTACCCCACATTCTACTCCCACTGTGGGGAAACACACTAAAATAGGCGACAGGCGCTTATTTAGTGTCCTAGCTTAATTAATAATGCATTGACCTTGTTTATATGCACTAATTTCATTAATAACCTCACTCTTGGCACTTTATTTCATCACCACGCTTAAATTTGCCTAATTTTAGTCAAGGATTTACCCGTGCAAGCGCCTGCCAAGAACTGCATGTAGTTACCCCACATCTCATGCTCTTTTTTAAGTTTTTGGGTGGTTTCTCAGTCAATTTTGGTTATTTTTGAATGGGAATTTCATGTAGTATAATGTCAGGATTAGCCCCATTATTTCTACAGTCAATCCCCCTTATTATTAAGCTATTATTAACCTTAAAAAGTCTCCTTTAGTCCTTAATATTATTGTTTTATACGCATATACTCTCTTTTTGTCTTTTTCTTTAATTTTGATTGATTTCCCTTATTATTACAGGATTTTGGCGGTTGTTACTCTTCTGATTATGTCATGGGTCACTGGGAATGTTGATGGGAATGTCTATTAGTTGTTTAGAGGCGTCATTAACTGTGTATTGGGTGGTACATCAAGGGAATCATTGGGGAACTCAGTGTGTATAAAAGGAGGAGGTTTTTGGGTTGTATTTCTTCATTCTTTATCATTACAATTTAAACCAATATAACCAAACCAATTACAATACATATCAATTAGTACTTTTATAAGACTTTTGAATAGTATCTGAATTTATATAATCTATTTTTCTACCAACTATAAAGATTGTAAGCCATATATAAGAATAGTGAGAATTATATTACTGAGACCTTTATATTTGATTATATTTTACAACTTAGTGGATTAGAACTACAGTATTCATATAGGACCATTAAAATCTTCTAGACAACTGACTATTCAAGCTAGTTCACGTCCTTGTGCTTGACCTTAGCCTGACAATTGGGGGCCTTTCCTCAAGAATTCTGTTATAATCCTGTAAGTGAAATTTTCAAAAGAAGGTGCACGTAAATAATATCCCTATAGAAATATTTGGATAATTACAACAGGTTGGGGTCACTTATATAGTGATTTCAGAAAAAGAAGCCCTGTTATATTATAAAATTGTGATATTGAATCAACAATTTTACCACTAATTTAACTTATAATTGTTATTAGTGGGTCTGTCAATAGACCAATTAAATTTGAGATCTTTGCAGATAAAATTTTTACCACTAATTTAACATATAATTGTTCTTAGTGGGAGTCTGTCAATAGACCAATTAAATTTGTGATCTTTGCAGATAATAAACCAATTAAACTGATTAATTGTTTTCTTTTAACAGGACTCTTAATCTTTTTTTTATTGGTTTGTAAAATTCTTTTAATATTTGGAAAGAATCTTACTAACAAATTTTCTTTTTTTAAATATAAATACACGGCTACATATTGTAGACCAGTTAAATCAAGTGACCACATAAAAGCATATTTGACTTTTGGCACTTAAATATTCACTTCATACCAATAAGTAAGCAATAAAATTGTCTTCAGTGGTATTGATAAATACTGATAAAACTCCTTTTTGAAGTTTTCATATCTAAACTTTCAATTCTCTAAAATTCCACGTAAAAATGTGTGACAACAATGACATTGTAAGTAATAAGGTAAAACCTTATAACTTAAGACCTAGAGCTGAAAGACCTGTTACAGGACATTCAAATGGAGGGCCAGGACTCTCCCATAATCAACAACACTCCGTCAATGTCTCTGGAGGAAAGGGAAAAGCTTTTAAAGCAGGTTTCAATAAAGAAAACAAAAAATACTTTACAAGAACAAGTTCACTCCCTATCCACCTTACTGAACACCTTGACAATAAGAGTCAACAATATAGTGGACCAGATCAACAATCTGGAAAAGAGAGCAGCTCAAGGTTTCATAGAAGTCAACCAAGCTCTAGTGGACATAAAGACTCAACCACCAACAGTGGCAACCAACAATTCCATAGCAACACCTCCAGCCCAAGAGGAGGACCAAAAAATTACAGTAAGCAAATGGAAATGGGATTGGTACGCCCAAAACTACAACAATCCTCAACAGCAGGGCTCCAGCAGTCACCCTTACAGGGGAAAGCCAAGGAGAGGCAGGGGAAGTGGGATAAGACCTTGGTAAGTCATCCAACTTCTTATGATCAATTATATCAACCTGAAAATAAATTACTTATAGGTAATGAGATTGATAAGGAAATATTGGATATTATTGATAAGGATTTAAAGGATTATTCATTTGAACAGAATATGTTAAACTTGTCTTTACATGAGGACAATGTAAATAGTTTTATTGATCACCAGGAAAATACTATTAATATAAAAATGGAATCAAATGAATTAAATCTTGACCCCGATAATGAGTCTTCTGAATTGGACACTGAAAAAATAGAATATTTTTTAAAAGAGAATCCAATGGAATCAAAAATAATAAGTAAATTATTATTGAGAATTGAAAAATTGGAAGAGTTCTCAAAAGAGTCAAACATTAATACAGAAAATGTATTATTACAACTAACACAATCATTGAGTACCACAGCCAATAAATTAAAAATTATTGAAAATTCAAATAATGAATTAATCAATGAGAATAAAAGATTAAAATCTGAGATTAGAAATTTAGAAAGTAAATTAGAACACTCTCAGAATATTATGGCTACCATAGAGGGACGTGTAAAATTGTCTTTTTCAAATGTAAATGATACTTTAACTCATGTACCTGTAATAAAAGATAGGTTACAAAGAGTAGAAATTGAAGTAGCTAACATTTTGAAAAATACTGAAACAATAAAGGATAATACCTCTTATGTAGAAAGAGTACCAGTTTTTATGAAACACTCTAATGATAAACCAATGATGGAACATGAACATAGTGTCATGGGCTCTGAGAATATAAAATCAGTAAAAGATGAAATTAATGATCATCTTTCTAAAGTGAGTGAATTACTCAATATTCCTCAGGTTAGGGAAGCAAAAACTAGCCAAAAGAACTGGCCTAAGTTAGATCAGTACCCTTCTTTTGACGGGGATTCAAAATCTGATTGGCAACAATTCATACAAAGAATTGATAACTTAAAATTTTCATACAAATTACCTGATGAAGAAATTACTTCAAAGTTAATATCTTTATTTACAGATGTGGCCTTATTATGGTTTGAATCTGTATTGAGTGAGGGAATTAATTACTCCTGGAATGAATGGAAGGCACTAATTGAAAGGCAATTTGGTGGCCCAAAATTTAGAATCACTCAACAAAGACTGTATGAAAGGGCCAGATATAATCCAAATGCTGGAGATAAACCCATGGTCTTCTTAATGAATTTAATAAAAATCATGAAAGCTATGGATCCAAAAATGGATTATGAAGAGTGGAAAGAAAAAATAATATACAAGTTACCTATATCAGTTAGAGACATTATTGTAGCTAGAACTGAAACTGTCAGAGACACCTCTGGATTCATTAATATATGCAATGAGATATTATTAAACCACAAATATGAAACTAAGTATAGTAATTACAGACAAAGTGTTGAAGTGGTAAAACCTACTACAAGTAAGTTACCAGTGGAAAAGAAAAAACCTTCAGCTCCCCTTGTCCCTAAGAGACAAGAAAATAAAACTTGTTACAAATGTAATGAACCTTGGGTTAAAGGTCACACGTGTAAGAAAAGAATAAATGTTATTGAAACCTCACAGAATTCTGAACCTAGTAATCATGAAGATGAGAATGTGGAATCCAGTGAGGATTGCAAGAGTAACATATCTTACAGTGATGATGAAAATGAGATATTTGTATTAGAACAGGATATAATGTTCCTGAATGATGCTATACCTCATACAGACACATCTTTAACTTCCATAGAGGAAGCTGAAATAATTAAAGATGTATCTCATGATACTTACAAAATAACACCTATCAGAGCACCTATTATCATATGTGGAAAAGAAATGAATGCCATTCTTGACACTGGGGCTGCAGGTAGTGTAGTTTCACTTAATGCATTAATGAAACTTGATAGTAAGTACCAGGAAAAACTAGAACCTGTTCAGACAAAGAACTGGAGGGGTTTTGGTTCAGTATTAAATCCAATTGGCAAATACAAAACTGCTGTATTCTTTAAATATAATAATGGATATGTTAGAGCAGTTTGTGAATTTGTAGTGATGGATAATAATAATTGTAGTGATTGGTTTATTATTGGCAATGATTTATTGACAAAATTTGGCATTAAACTAGATCCTGCAAACAGTTGTTTCACCATAGGGGTGAATGGTAAAAGGAAATTCAAAATATGTTCTGAAAATTCAGTATATACCATTTCTCCTAGAGAAGAACAACTGCAAGGTGGAAGAACCACCAATGAAGTGGGTGAATTGGAAAATGAAATCCAAAAGGCCTCTTTCAGTCCTCAACTCTCAAAAATTGAACAAGAAGATATTTTGAGATTGATTAAATCATATCCTATGGCATTTGCTCATGGCTCAAATGAACTAGGATTGGTCAAAGACCATGAGATGAAAATCTCTTTAAGCTGTGATCTGGATAATATTCCTGGCAGTTTAAAAAAGAAACCTTACCCAGCATCTCCTGCAAAAAGGAAAGATATTGAAGACAATATAAAATTGTTGTTGGAAATGGGTATTGTTGAAAAAGTGGACACAACACCTAAGTATTGTGTCATTTCACCAGTATTAATCTCTTATGAAAAAGATAAGGCAAGATTATGAGGTGATTATAGAGCTCTGAATACATATACAGTAGATGATATTTACCCTCTACCAAGGATAGCTTCTATCCATGCTACCTTACAAGGAGCAAAATATATTTCCTGTCTGGATGGGAACAAGGGTTACCACCAGATTCCTGTGGAAAGAAATTCTCAAAATTACTTATTAATAACCACACATATGGGTATATATAAGTATGTGAGAATGCCATTTGGCCCAAAGAATGCCCCTTCACTTTTCCAAAAATTGATGGATAGTGTTTTTCATCAGGAAATGGTTGAAGGATGGTTATTGGTCTATATTGATGACATCATAGTGTTTTCAAAGACATATGATGAACATTTAAGTCACCTGAGAAGAGTCTTTCAAAAAATGGATGAAATTAATATGACTATTGCATTAAAGAAATGTAAGTTTGGATTTCAATCCTTGAAAGTACTTGGACATGTTGTATCTGGATTACAAATTTGTGTTGACCAGAATAAAGTGGCAGCAATTAAAAACATTGGGATACCTAAAAATGTAAAAGAGGTTCAAAGTTTTTTGGGTATGTGTGGATATTATAGACAATATATTAAAAATTACCAATCCATTGCAGCCCCTTTAACAACATTAATCAGGAAGAATGAAGCTTTCATTTGGAATAATGAAAGACAGCACGCCTTTAAAAAATTAAAGGAATGTTTAATGTCAGCTCCAATATTGGGACTGCCAGATTTCACCCTACCTTTTATCTTGTACACTGATGCAAGTTTCATAGGTTTGGGTGCTGCTTTACAGCAAAAACAGATAATAAATGGAAAATTATCTGAAGTAGTTATCTGTTATATATCCAGAACCTTAAGAAAGACAGAATTAAGGTATGGTTCCACACAGCTAGAATGTTTAGCCGTGGTGTGGGCTTTGGAGAGACTTCATTACTATCTGGAAGACCAGAAGTTTGAACTTATAACAGATTGCAGTGCAGTAAGATCATTACTAAACATGAAAACACCTAATAGGCACATGTTTAGATGGCAACTAGCTGTACAAGAGTACAGAGGAAGAATGACAATCACTCACAGAGCAGGAACATTGCATTCAAATGTGGATTTATTATCCAGAAGTCCTTTGCCAAATGATGCTGACAACCCAGCTTATGTACCTGAAAATGAGGTTATACATATATTTGGGATTTATATAGTGGATTTAGAAGAAGAGTTTATGCAAACTATATTGGAAAATTATTCATCTGATAAAGATTTGTCTAAGCTATCTACCATTCTTAATGATCCAACAAATGCCTCCATGAGTGCATTAATTAAAACCTTGCCTCCAAAGTATAAAAATGCGTTGGAAAAAGGTAAACTATCAATTGAAGATGGATATATATATTACAGGAAAAAGTTAAGCAATGTAATAGTAATACCACCTTCTATGAAAGAGTTAATGTTGAGTACTTGTCATGATGACATCTTAGCTGGTCATTTTGACTTTAACAAAACATTAACCAGAGTTAAAAATACAGCCTGGTGGATAAACATGAAAGAGGATGTACAAAAATACATTGATACATGTGACTCTTGTCAGGAATCTAAAAGATTAACTGGGAAGAGAGCTGGGTTGTTACAACAAATAGAGCAGCCAAAAGCTCCATGGGAAATTATAAACATGGATTTTGTAACTGGCTTGCCATTAGCAGGAAAAGAAAGTTTCAATTCTTGCTGGGTAATAGTGGATAGATTAACAAAAATGTGTAAGTTTATCCCTACCCATAAAGAGGTATCTGCTAAAGACTTGGCGTTACTATGGTGGACTCAGATGATGAATACTGCTGGGTTCCCCAAAGCCATAATCTCTGACAGAGATCCTAAATTTACTTCAGAGTTCTGGACATCTTTGATGGAAGTATCAGGTTGTCAATTAAAATTGTCTACAGCACACCATCCACAAACTGATGGGCTGGCTGAGAGGATGATACAAACTCTAGAAGACATGATCAGAAGATATTGTGCCTTTGGATTAGAATACAAAGACAATGAGAAATTCACACATGACTGGGTAACATTAATTCCTGGCCTTGAATTTGCTTATAACAGCACAACTCATTCTGTAACAGAGAAGAAACCATTTGAACTCTGGCTGGGATATGTACCAAATACCCCAGTAAATCTTTTAAATAAACTACCAAGGTTGGATATACACCCTGGCCCTAAATCCTTTATTCATATGCAACAAATGTGTAGAAAGCATGCAGAAGAATGCATCCAAAAAGCATTTGAATATGAAAAGAAAAGGTGGGACAAATCTCATAAAGAATTTGAATTTAAAAAGGGAGATGAAGTCCTCATATCAACACTACATTTTAACTTACAAGGTAATGTTAAATTAAAGGATCCCTTTGTAGGACCTTTTGTAGTAAATAAAATGGTTGGGAATAATGCAGTGGAAGTCATATTATATGCTCCATATGATAGGAAACATCCAGTTTTCCCTATCTCATTATTGAAACCTTACCATGCCAATAATCCTGACTTATTTCCAAAAAGAAGGGGAAGGCCTAAAAAGCAACCTGAAGAAATTGTGGAAAAAGCAGAGATTGAAAAAATACTCAAGAAAAGAATCCTTACTAAAGAAAAAGGAACTGAGTATTTACTAAGATTTAAAGGGAAATCAAATGAATTTGATAAATGGATACCTGAAAAAGAAATTTCTAATTTATCCACCCTTCTTAAAAAATTTAAACAGAAATAAATTTCTGTTCAACCAGCTGAGGGGTTAAAAACCAGTACTCATAATATTTTATTATGTTTTATTTCTTTAAAGTTGAATCTTTAATGCTACAGATTTATTCTGAATACCTGAAAATTACAGATTAAATAAAATAAAATGTATAACTTATCATTTTTTTTATTGTTTTTTTTGGGTGGGCGAGTGTCAGCCTGTATATCTCCAGGACTGAGTAAAAAGTGATTATAAGTTATGTTAAACACATGAACTATACATGGGAATAATAAATAAGAGTACACAAATAGTATACATAAGTAAAATTATGATAATACACAAGAAATGCCATTATAACACCTTATATACACGCATATATCCACCTTTTATAGGTCTTATGTACTTAATATTAAGTTGGAATATGTTAGGGTAATCTTAAGAACCTTAAGTATAAGGCTGCATAATTTTTAAGTACACTTAAAGCTGTTATATTCATTGTTTTATGCAAAAAACAAGAAATGCGCTTTATTTCACTTAAAAGTTGACTATATGCGCTATAAAATTGAGAATATCAAAATTGCGCTTTGACAGATCAATTGGGCTCATTTAGAACTATTGATTTGGCTATTTAAATGCATAAAAATAACACTTTTCAAATTTGGTGTTTTTTATGCCAGAAATGGCTTCTGTGTACTGGCCACATACTGCCTGCTTTTTTCCCGTGTGAATAGCTTCATTTTTAGCAAAGTTAGCTTTTTCACACTATAATTACCCCACATTCTACTCCCACTGTGGGGAAACACACTAAAATAGGCGACAGGCGCTTATTTAGTGTCCTAGCTTAATTAATAATGCATTGACCTTGTTTATATGCACTAATTTCATTAATAACCTCACTCTTGGCACTTTATTTCATCACCACGCTTAAATTTGCCTAATTTTAGTCAAGGATTTACCCGTGCAAGCGCCTGCCAAGAACTGCATGTAGTTACCCCACATCTCACGCTCTTTTTTAAGTTTTTGGGTGGTTTCTCAGTCAATTTTGGTTATTTTTGAATGGGAATTTCACGTAGTATAATGTCAGGATTAGCCCCATTATTTCTACAGTCAATCCCCCTTATTATTAAGCTATTATTAACCTTAAAAAGTCTCCTTTAGTCCTTAATATTATTGTTTTATACGCATATACTCTCTTTTTGTCTTTTTCTTTAATTTTGATGGATTTCCCTTATTATTTCAGGATTTTGGTGGTTATTACTCTTCTGATTATGTCATGGGTCACTGGGAATGTTGATGGGAATGTCTATTAGTTGTTTAGAGGCGTGATTAACTGTGTATTGGGTGGTACATCAAGGGAATCATTGGGGAACTCAGTGTGTATAAAAGGAGGAGGTTTTTGGGTTGTATTTCTTCATTCTTTATCATTACAATTTAAACCAATATAACCAAACCAGTTACAATACATATCAATTAGTACTTTTATAAGACTTTTGAATAGTATCTGAATTTATATAATCTATTTTTCTACCAACTATAAAGATTGTAAGCCATATATAAGAATAGTGAGAATTATATTACTGAGACCTTTATATTTGATTATATTTTACAACTTAGTGGATTAGAACTACAGTATTCATATAGGACCATTAAAATCTTCTAGACAACTGACTATTCAAGCTAGTTCACGTCCTTGTGCTTGACCTTAGCCTGACAGTAAGGGTACTGCGCGGCAAACAATTTTAATTACTATTACACTTAAAGCAACCTTTGATTTGTTGTATAGAATTTAAATTAGATTTGTATTACTAATAAAAAAAGATATAAACGTAATAAAATGGTTATTTAATTTGTTGAGTGTGTAATAAGTGATGAGGCTACAGGGGATTATCAAGGCCCTTTTATAGGCAATGGGTCCTCTGAAGCGCTACTATCTTTGTAAATACAATGATTAGAATGAAGTAAAACAAATATATCAAAAGAGTAAATGAAACATAAAAATATAGAGAAAAACATGAAACAGTTAATTAAAACCCCAATTAAGAATCCAATTTTCCCATCATTAATTCCCAAATCAGTAAGTGAAAAATAGTGAATAACTAAACAAGATTGGAACATAGGAACTATGAGAAAAATAATTCCAAACAGATGGTACAGTCTGATTAAAGGACATTTTAAGTGAAACAAAAAATAATTTGACGCAACAAAACATGCAATTAATCTCAATTTAGTCCAAATTAATTTATTTGTTTTTTCTAACACAATTAAGGGTCAAAAGAAGCATCATTAATTATTGTTTAGTATCATATGAGAGGTATTATTTAATATATAAATTTAAGTAATTAATTTAAATATATTATAAATCAAGTTTACACTTATAATTATAATATATGTTTTTCAATTAATTAAATATAAATTTATAATTATTAAATACATAAAAATGCGCCATTATTTGTAGAATATATTATATTATGTTCAATTTAACTGTATATAAAAATATATATAACCAATAAATTTAATGTAACACTTGTATATAATAAAATACTTATATAATTTCATTATGCAATAAAATATTAAGTTATATTCATTAAATACATTTTTACCCACTCTTTAAGGTTTTATAATTTATATATCATTTACTGGACTCCTGGAATAGCCTGGCTGACACTCCCTCACTCTAAAAAAACAATAAAAAAAATGCTAAGATTTTTTCTTTTTGTATTTTTTCAACAGAGCAGGCAGATTTGAAATTTCCTTGCCAGGTATCCATGCATCATGTTCAGATGATTTGTTCTTATATCTCAATAATTATTCAGTACCTCTTTCAGAAGTGATAATTCTATCATTGAGAATTTTATCAATTTCTGCTGTTTCTGTGACTTCCTGAGGGTTCTTCTTAGGTCTTCCTCTTCTTTTTGGAAATAAGTCACTGTTGGAAGTATAAGGTTTAAGCAAAGAAATGGGAAAGACAGGATGTTTCCTATCATATGGAGAATACAATACAACTTCTACTGCATTATCACCAACCATTCTTTTAACAACAAATGGTCCTACAAAAGGATCTTTTAATTTGTGGTTACCTTGTAAATTGAAATGGACAGTAGAGATCAACACTTCATCACCCTTGTTAAATGTGTATTCTTTATGGGATTTATCCCATATTTTCTTTTCATATTCAAATGCTTTATCAATACAACTCTGAGCATGTTTTCTGCATAGCTGTTGCATTTGCCTAAAAGATTTTACACCAGGGTGTAGTTCCAACTTAGGTAATTTATTACTGAGAATCTGAGCAGGAGTGTTTGGGACATAACCTAACCAAAGCTCAAAAGGCTTTTTCTCAGTGACAGAATGAACAGTGCTATTATATGCAAATTCAAGACCAGGCAAAAAGTGACCCAATCATGAGTAAATCTGTCATTGTCTTTATATTCTAAACCAAAGGCACAATATCTTCTAATCATATCTTCCAGAGTTTGAATCATTCTTTCAGCTAGACCATCAGTCTGAGGATGGTGAGCTGTAGACAATTTTAACTCACAGCCACAAATATCCATCAAAGAGGTCCAAAACTCAGAAGTGAATTTTGGATCCCTATCAGAGATAATGGCTTTTGGAAAACCAATAATATTAAACATGTAAGACCACCATAAGAAAGCTAATTCTTTGGTGGATACATCTTTGTGGGTTGGAATAAATTTGCACATTTTTGTGAATCTATCCACTATTACCCAACAAGAGTTAAAGCTGTCTTTACCTGCAACAGGAAGACCAGTGACAAAATCCATATTAATGATTTGCCAGGGAGCACTAGGTGCTTCAATATGTTGTAATAACCCTGCTCTCTTACCTGTTAACCTTTTAGATTTTTGGCAGGAATCACAAGATTCAACATATAATTTTGTGTCTTCAGACATATTAGCCCACCATGCAGTGTTTTTGATTCTAATCAATGTTTTTTCAAGATCAAAATGACCAGCTAATATGTCATCATGACAAAGTTTGAGGATAGTTTCTTTCATTGAAGGAGGAATAACAATTACATTGGTAAGCTTCCTTCTATAATATATATAACCATCTACAATAGAAAACTTTCCTTTATTTAAAGCATTTTGGTACTTTGCAGGAAGAGTTTTTATTAATGCTTGAATTGAAGCATTCTTAGGATCATTCAAAATAGTAACTAATTTATTTAAGTCAGAATCTTTATCATATGAAT
The DNA here is from genome assembly GCA_030280995.1 of Hemileia vastatrix. NCBI lineage: Eukaryota > Fungi > Basidiomycota > Pucciniomycetes > Pucciniales > Zaghouaniaceae > Hemileia > Hemileia vastatrix. The sequence continues at coordinate 26,412,154 of JASXTE010000015.1, forward strand.
CCAGTATTAACTGTAATAACTCTTCTGCCATATCAACTATAAATATACCATGTATATGAACAGTATCATCTTCAGGTACATAAGCAGGATTGGAGTCATTATTTGGCAGAGGCAATCTGGAGAGCATATCAACATTAGAGTGAACATTTCCAGCTCTATGGATAATAGTCATCCTTCCTCTGTATTCTTGAACAGCAAGTTGCCACCTGAACATATGTCTGTTAGGTGTTTTGAGGTTTAAGAGAGATTTCACAGCACTACAGTCAGTTACCAACTCAAATTTTTGGTCATCCAAGTAGTAATGAAGCTTCTCAAGAGCCCAAACAACTGCTAAGCACTCCAATTGAGTGGCACCATATTTCAATTCACTATTTCTTAAGGTTCTTGAAATATAACAAATTACAACCTCTGAGGATTTATCATTAATAATTTGCTTTTGGTGAAGGGCAGCACCCAGACCAATAAAGCTAGCATCTGTATAAAGTACAAATGGCTTGTTAAAATCTGGAAGAGCCAATATAGGGGCTGTCATTAAGCAACTTTTCAATGTATTAAAAGCTTTCTGACAGTCATTATTCCAGAGAAAAGCAACATCTTTTCTGGTTAGTTTTGTAAGAGGCAAGGCTATGACCTGATAATTTTTAATATATTGTCTATAATAGCCACACATACCCAAAAAACTTTGGATTTCTCTTACAGAAGTTGGTGCTTTCACATTTTGAATGGCAGCAACTTTATTATGGTCTACACAAATTTGTAAGCCTGACACAACATGGCCAAGGACTTTCAAAGATTGAAAACCAAATTTACACTTTTTTAAAGATAAGGTCATATTGATTTCATCCATTCTTTGGAAAACTCTATTTAAGTGAATCATATGTTCATCAAAAGTTTTAGAAAAAACAATAATATCATCAATATAAACCATGAGCCAACCTTCAATAATTTCTTGATGGAAAGTGTTATCCATGACTTTCTGGAAAACTGAAGGAGCATTTTTAGGGCCAAATGGCATCCTAACATACTTATATATTCCCATATGAGTAGCAATAAGCAAAAAATTTTGAGAATTTTTCTCAACTGGAACTTGATGATAACCTTTATTACCATCCAGACAACTAATAAATTTTGCACCTTGCAAGGTAGCATGTATTGAATTAATTCTGGGTAAAGGATAAATATCATCAACAGTATAAGTATTTAAAGCTCTGTAATCTCCACATAATCTAGCTTTATCTTTTTCATATGAAATCAAGACTGGGGAGATGACACAATATTTGGGGGTGACATCCACTTTCTCAATGATATTCATTTTCAATAATGTTTCAATATTATCTTCAATATCTTTTCTTTTTGATGGAGAATCAGGATATGGTTTTTTCTTAAGGGTAGGAGGAATATCACTCAAATCACAGGATAAGGTAATTTTCATTTCTTCCTGAACAATTCCCAAGACATGAGAACCATGAGCAAAAGCCATAGGGAAAGAGGTAATAGAGGCAACAATAGAATCTTTTTGTTCACAAGTCAACTGATCACCAAAAGAAGCAGTATTTATTTCATGTAATAAATCATCCATTTCAGTTGTTGTTCTACCTTTACATTGGGTCAGTGAGTTACAAGATTTCAACAAATGCCCAGAAGGTCTAGGAGAAGAAATTTTGAATTTTCTTTTGCCATTCATTCCTAAGGTAAAGCAATTGTTTGCTGGGTCCAGCTTCACACCAAACATGATTAAAATATCATTTCCCATAATAAACCAATTGCTCAAATTATAATTTTTCATGACAACAAACTCACAAATAGCTCTGACAAAACCACCATTATATTTGAAGAATACAGAGGTTTTGTATTTGCCAATAGGAAATAAGGTAGAACCATACCCTCTCCATTTTTCAGAAGTTATAGGCAATAATTTACTCAAATATTCCTTATCCACTGAAGCCAAAGCTTTTTCAGATACTACACTTCCTCCAGCACCAGAATCAAGAATTACATCAACATTTTTACCATTAGTGATAACAGGTGCCTTTAAAGGGGATATAGGAATAGAATTGTTAGTAATATCTTTAATTATCTCAGCATTTTCTACTGAAGATAAATTCAATACACAATCTTCAGATATATTATTTAAATAATGGACATCATGTTCCAACATTAAAACATCTTTAACAGATTCATTGTCATAGGAGATATTACTTTCACAGTCACTGGAAGAATTATTGACATCAAGTTCAACTTCATCAGTGTCTTCATTTTGTTCAACAAGATGAATTTTCTTGTCACAAACATGACCCTTCTGCCACGGTTTGTTACATTTATAACAAGTATTTGTTGCATATTTTTTAGGTGCAACTGGGGCAGAGGGTTTACCAGATTTTTCTGGGAGCTTTATAGAAGGTTTATTCTGATCATTATAAGATTTACTAAGGTAATTCTTTGGTTCATATCTATGGTTGAGTAGTACTTCATTACAGATATTAATGAAAGAAGAATTTTCCCTTACATGCTCAGTTCTAGCAACAATCAAATCCCTAAGAGAATTTGGTAATTTATACAAGATTTTATCTCTCCAAATATCATAATCCAACTTTGGATCAATTGCTCTAAGGATTTTAGTTATTTTCATCAGAAAAACAATGGGCTTTTCAACAGAGGAGGATACATATCTAGTATTCTCATACAGTCTCTGCTGAGCTAACCTGAATTTTGAACCACCAAACTAATTCTCAATCAAGGATTTCCAATCATTTCATGTATAATGATTGTTATCTAAGAGGACAGATTCATACCACATCAAGGCTACATTGGAAAATAAAGAAATTAGCTTAGAAACAATTTCCTCATCAGGTAGTTTATAAGATCTCTTTATATTATCAATTCTCTGGATAAAGTGTTGCCAATCAGAGGAAGAATCACCATCAAAGGTAGGATATTGGTCTAACTTAGGCCAATTTTTCTGACTACTGGGATGGTCCACTTTTTGGTTTGAATTATTCATTAGTAATAATTCCTGAAGTTTAGCCAGGTGTTCAGAAATTTCATTATTTACAGAAACAGCTGGTGCATGACCATCACAAGATTTTTTGCTAGTAGCAAAAGATTTTACAGACTCATTGTCAGTTTGTTTAATGGTTGAAATATGAGGAAGAAAGGATGAACCTTGCTCAGGTTTTTTCCCTTTATTTTTATGCAGCTTATTAACAGAAATCTCATTTAAATCATTATTGATGGTTAAGGTTGAGAACTTTTCCTGTAGGTCAGACACATAGTTTCTTATTCTTGGAATTTCAGACATCTGGTCATTTACTTTTGCAAGAGATAGAACATTTCTGTCCTCAGAAACTGAGTGTTTGGTACTTAGTGCATGGAAATCATTTTTTAGCTTCTTAAACTCATTTTGCAGAGATTTTATTTCATTCTTGAATGAATAATTTTCCTCAATAAGGGGTTTCAATTCACTCAAGGTCTTATGTAGACTGATATTTCTATCTGAGATAGCTCTATGGTCACTTCTTATTTGTTTTTGTTGACTAAGAACAATATTCAAGGTTTCTTTGATTTTTAAATAAGCTGTATCTTGTACAGAAGAACTCACTTTACATTGCAAGTGTAAATTATTTAATCTATCATTTTCATGGATTAACACATCTCTCACATGTTTGTCTTTCACAATATTAAAATCAAGGGTATCTTTCAATATTTCCTCAGAAGTTTTTTCAATTAAGGTATAGATTTCAGGGGGAACAGAATCATTTTTAATTGCAAGAGAGGGATTAATTAAAGATGTAGAAGTTAAATGTAAAGGTTCATCAAATGACAATTTGCTAATTACATCAATAGGGCTACTAGTTACAGGAAGCTGTCTTTTAACAGGTTTAACTGTTCTTTCACCATGTTCAATAATATTACCTGCAGAAGAAGATTTATTAGAAAACATACCCAAGTGACTATCAACCAAATTACTTACCATGGCAGAGGAGGAAACTTCCCCTGGGACTGGGTTTGGGATTGTGCTTGGGCCTTCTTTCTCCTGCCTTGTTGGTAGGGATGAGGAGGTGGATGGAAATTGGGTGTTCTGGATGAGCCAGGCTGATGATGAGGAGGGTGTTGCACATTCTGTTGGTAGTGACTCATTAGATAATCCCATTTCCATTGTTCTACTTCCATAGTATTTGGATTTTGGATGGTTGAGCTGGGTGGCTGTGAAGGTTGAGCCTGAAACTGAGGCTGATTGGGAGGCAATTGAGGAGGGGCCTGGGCCTGAATCTGGTTCCTGAGTTCTTGGACCTGATCCCACAATGTGTCTACTTTTGCTTTGTACGTCATATTTTCTGTCTTCAACTCTTTTATATGACTGGATAGGTTGCTGATTTGTTGTGGCAGAGGAAGCTTTTTTATTTTGAAGCCTTTTGGAAGACCTTCTTGAGGCACTAGAGGCTTTACTTCCTTCTGTGGTACTGGGGGAAGGGGGTTTGGTTTGTTTGCATTTCCTGTCATTTCCACATCCTGCAGTATGTGAATTCTTTGTGTTAGCATAAGATTTTTTATGACCAACTTTAGAAGAACTTACAGTGTCAGCATCATAGTCGATTTCTATTTCATCCACTTGCATGTTATCCATTTTTTCAGCCAAATTGTTGGACATAATAGTGGGAAGATTTTAATTTACTTATGATTTCTTAAAAAAATAATAAAGGTTAGTCAATAATTGTTCCAAATAATAATAAAAAATTTTATTAATTAAATTATAGAAAAAATAATTTTCAATATAAAGTAATAATTAAAAAAAATTAATTTTTAAAAAAATGGATTGCAAGGTTAAATTGGGAATAACAATCAAGTTAATTCAACCAATTAATTACCAATATTAAATATGGCAATATATTTGGGACTAAGCACAATGTACTTTTAAGTCAACCAAAATTAACAATAATTAATAATAAAAAAAAAATTAAATTAATAATTCAATTTGTATTAATAAAAAATGTCAATTCTTCTAGGACTAAGAGGATTTAACACTCTATAATGGTCAACTAGGAAAAAAAAATTTTAAAAATTGAACACTTACACTCAGTGAATCAGCAATTAAGCCACAATCACTGTTATTGCAATAAAAATATAGTAATAAGAGTGAGAGGCACAAAGGTGAACTTACTATAGTGATCAAAAAATCACTTCAAAATAATATAAAAATTAATATTATATAAACCTAAGATGTCAAACCCAAGTTCGAAACACAGTCGTGGCAAAAGTTTCGTTTTGCTAGGTGGTCCGTGCGTTTTGTCGTTCGTCGCCAGGCTCGATCGTCGTCATCGTTTGGAAAGGTCCCCAGTTGTCGGTCAGTCGTCTAGAAGAGGTAAGAAAAATAGGAGAAAAAGGAGGAGAGAAGGAGGAGGACAAAGGAAAATAAAGAAATAAACCAAAAAGATATATATATAATTTATTTGAGAGGGAGACAACGGTGAGCAACTTTGAGAGGTGACAAAAACTTAGATATTATTAATAATAATATTATTAAATGTAAGGGTACTGCGCGGCAAACAATTTTAATTACTATTAGACTTAAAGCAACCTTTGATTTGTTGTATAGAATTTAAATTAGATTTGTATTACTAATAAAAAAAATATAAACGTAATAAAATGGTTATTTAATTTGTTGAGTGTGTAATAAGTGATGAGGCTACAGGGGATTATCAAGGCCCTTTTATAGGCAATGGGTCCTCTGAAGCGCTACTATCTTTGTAAATACAATGATTAGAATGAAGTAAAACAAATATATCAAAAGAGTAAATGAAACATAACAATATAGAGAAAAACATGAAACAATTAATTAAAACCCCAATTAAGAATCCAATTTTCCCGTCATTAATTCCCAAATCAGTAAGTGAAAAATAGTGAATAACTAAACAAGATTGGAACATAGGAACTATGAGAAAAATAATTCCAAACAGATGGTACAGTCTGATTAAAGGACATTTTAAGTGAAACAAAAAATAATTTGACGCAACAAAACATGCAATTAATCTCAATTTAGTCCAAATTAATTTATTTGTTTTTTCTAACACAATTAAGGGTCAAAAGAAGCGTCATTAATTATTGTTTAGTATCATATGAGAGGTATTATTTAATATATAAATTTAAGTAATTAATTTAAATATATTATAAATCAATTTTACACTTATAATTATAATATATGTTTTTCAATTAATTAAATATAAATTTATAATTATTAAATACATAAAAATGCGCCATTATTTGTAGAATATATTATATTATGTTCAATTTAACTGTATATAAAAATATATATAACCAATAAATTTAATGTAACACTTGTATATAATAAAATACTTATATAATTTCATTATGCAATAAAATATTAAGTTATATTCATTAAATACAATTCTTACCCACTCTTTAAGGTTTTATAATTTATATATCATTTACTGGACTCCTGGAATAGCCTGGCTGACAAAAAGCATGAATTTTCGCCCTCTTTCAGGTCCAATGACTTAACATAAGTTTTACTGGGCTCCTGGTACAGCCTGGCTGACAGACCAAGTGATAGTATAGTTTTAGGTGAAGACACTGTTTGAATTCAATGCACTTATTCCCAAACTATATCGTCCTCCTTCTTGGTGAAAATGGGTGGGGAAGAATTCAACCAAGGCGACTCGACAGGCTCAAAAAGAGTCAAAAAAATAAGTTTAGGTCTAGTGTGCCATCCCTCCTGCCTCCCGTTCCCTGTGGATGTTGGGTAACTTGTAAATTGAAGCTAAAAAATGAGATAGACTTTTATAGCAAAGTTCTTTTTCAGGCAGTGTGATAATGCAATTTTATTTAGTAAAGATGATTTGCTTCTCTCATTCGAAATGTGTCAAAAGACGCTACTAAAGAATGAGAAGCTAATATAGTAAGGTAATCCAATATATAATCCACTGTCGTAAGTTGAAATTCAATATTACAAATTATTTCTATTTCCTCTCTCTCTCAACTGATAAGTATAGACATCTGTTCAAAACAAAAATCTGCGCGAAGAATATCATATAAAAGCACGGAAATATTTTTATAAGCGTCACTAGACCTGTAAGCTACATCTTTAACCTGACCATTGTTCTTGAGGCTAAGGGGCTCTAAGGTGTTGAAATCCTCAAATTGCATGAATTTCTACGTGGATACGCTCGGGACAATCGGGTAGGAAGCTCATGGTTTCTGAATAAGGCCATGAGCTGTTGGTAAAATAGGTAGGTGATACATGCCTATGTTGAGCCAATCAGCGACAGTTCCCATTACCGTTAGTCGTCCGCAAAAGGATGAAAAACTCAACCTGAAAATATAACTCACGAGTCTTTCCAGCGGTCTGAGTCTCGGGAGTCATCTGCGAGAATAAACGTGCAATCTGTCATGTTGGCTTGAAAGGTCACATAGCATGTGGGAGATTTGGTAAAGCCGCCTGTATTGGTGGGTAGCTCGAGCCTTCCAAAGACAGTTACTTCTCGTTCTCCAGATTCTACGTGCTTTTTACTACTCGCCCATTTGACGTTAGCAGGGGTCCAAGGATTGATATCGGTATGAATGCTGGCTTCACATCTGTGGTGGTGTTTTGCTTTGATGACAAGCGCATTCCAACATATCATCAAGAGAAAGAGTCCCCCAAATGGGCTCATCAATAGAACCATTAATTTGCGCGGTATCGGTGCCATTTGGAGATGCTTTGAGTGTGACGTTACTCCTCAAATAAGCGCCAATGTAAAGATAAGGGCAAAAAATTCAAGAGAAGGATTTTAGTAAATGAAGGACTATGAAATAGATAAAAAGGAAAGTGAACCTCAATGTTAAGGGGGTCCCCCCGAGACACTTAATTGCACCTAAATACCTGCAAAACTTTTTCAAGCATTCTGAGACGTTTCGGCAAAAATTGGATTTAGTTTGTAGTGCGCACTAACACATTTGTTTCAATGACCAAGGTGAGAAATAATGTTTTGTATGAAAAGTCTGAAACGTGTATACTGTATATAATACTTTACGCTGGTTTGAAGTTATAGGTCTTTTTGGGTCTCGTCTCAGGATATGCATCAGAGCATCTCCAGGCGTGTCGGTAAACTTGTTCGGTTTGCATACTTTACTAAATATTGAACGAGACATCCATTCAAAATTTGAATTTTGAAGAAAAAACTATAGTTGCTCTCACCAAAAAATGATTTACCTGTTCAAAAGAGTCGGGGGTACTTCATTTTGGATAGGCAAATTATTTTTTTGTGAGGGAAACTTTTATTTTTTCGTCGAAAGTTCCACAAGCTTTGGTGACTTAGCTGTACAATAAGTATGTTCTAGCCTCTTAAATCCTTCTTTATATATTGAGTGCAATCACGAATAACTTGCCTTTCACGCTTTCTTTTCACGTGTGTGCGAACAGTTTTCGGTACAGCTTGATGGGAAACGGAGTGGAAAGAGGCTGTGAATTTTGAATAGACATTCTAAGAAGTTGAAAGGTCATCTCACAGCCAGATTTTTTTTAACCGTATGGCAAAAGCTGCACTTTTTTATCCTGCTTGTCAATTGATTCATACACCGCTACTCCCATAGTTGTTTCACCCAAATCATATGGTTCTTTTTTTCAAATCATGTGTAAATTTTATAAATCACCGACACACACACTTAGTATTTTAAGTACTTAGCTGTAAAATATATAATCCGTTACATCTCCCTTGGCAATCGCCCAAGTTCTCATCGCAGCCATTTGTCTGATATCTTAATACTCAATTTAACTTTCAAGTTGGTGCTAGACTTCATTTCTGTATAGTATTATATGGTTGGAAGTAGAAAGTATTAGTTTACCCAACATGAAAATTGTGGGCTCCTTGTCCCGGATTCTATCACGGGGGCTCCAAACGATAAAATTGTTTCTTCGTTTTGAAGGAGACGCCGAATCCTTTGAAGTGGAGGACATTTAGGAGTAATTTAACAAAAAAAAAAAAAAAAAAAAAAAAAAAAAAAAAAGAACGTGGTCTCATGACTAGAGAACGATATTTATCGGTGATTAAAATTGATTAGATCACTTACAACATCAAATTTTAACTCAGCAGAAGCGATATTGTCTTGACTCTAATCTAGAGCAGAGCAGCCTCGGATCTCCAGAACCTAGCTGATGCTATTCGTTATCCTCCCCATGGTTGAAGGCCTTGCAATCAATGCTTTTTATAATGTCTTCATTTTCTTCCCCGGTCACGGCTTTGCAAAGTCTAACCAGTTTGATAAAAAAATCGGACATCTATGGCCAAAAAAGCTGGCTGTTAATAACTGCCTTACATTGTTGAGTCTCAAATGTTTCCGGCTCTTTCAAGTCCAATTGATCAGAACCATCCATCAACACATCTTGATGGTTTGGGAATGTTGGACTTCCTCTTCCCATCCAGTTGTTGGCTCCAAGGGCGCTGCAGCAAATGCCACGAAGGGGAGTTGGACATTTGCGTATGGTTCAACCTCTAGAAACAAAAGCTGATTAACTAGAAAGGAAGACAATTAGGAAAGGATAGTCAAAGATAGCTCTCAGGGCAGACTAGCCAGATACGTCAAGGGATTATTGACGAGCTCTTCCAGAAGTTGATTAGGCAAAACAGGTGGATCAATATCCTCCAATTTTGGCTCTTCTTCCTCCTCGAGGAAATTATTTGCGAAATACTTATTGCTTGAGCAATCTAAACCACCGGTGAAAAACTTATCCTCTTCATTTTTTTTGGCGATTTCGGGAAATACCAGAGCAATACTGGCAACTCGCTTTCTAGGATTGCGACGCCGACGTAAACCTGAGTTGAGTCGACCACAGTGTTCTTCAACTGCCTTCCTCAGATCAGCCGTGTGCCATCCTGCAGAATGATTTTCTCCTAGCATAAGTCCAGGCACAGGCACAGATTCCCCATTTTTTTGGGCTGCTGCCGAATGACCAGCACTTTCTTTCAACCTAGGTGGGGCATCACTCTCGGTAACCTCCAAGCTAACAGAAGGCTTTCCTTCTGTCAGTGGGTGAAATTTCCTAATAAAACTACTAGACCAGGACTTATTTTCACTGGGAATTGTGTCGGTTTTTGTACCGAAATATAGGGTACTCTGCGAGCGTTAAAAAGATTTTATCCTTTTCGCTTTAAAAGCGGAGGCAGCCCAGATTTGTTCTTATCATTCACCGGAATATCCACAAGTATCCTCAGCACTTTGCAGCTGAAATTATAATGAGTGACGTTCGTGATTGAGTGTTTTACGAGATTCGAGGGGAGCAGGTACAGGTACATCTATGTGCTATTAATTAAAGTACCAGGTCAAGCGACAAATTGTAATTAGAGCTGTATTGATCTTAAGGTTGGAATCTCTTTAGCAGTAAAACAATTAAACGTGGAACAGGTGCCAGGAATTTTAATCGAGGGGATGCTGAAACTTTGACTGGAAACTCAGAGGGATTGGCAGGCGGAGGCTCAACAAGATCTTTATCCTCTTCAACTTGAGGATAAATGCGACTGCTACAAGTGAAACTAGCAGGGTGACTAGTGAAAACTGGCTCAGTGTTAGAAATAGACTCGGTCGAGCTCTTGCCCCATACCCGGGAGCCAACTTTTGAGAAGAATGAGGAGACAAAAGGTGTCCTGCGCAACTGGGAAGTTTTGCGCAGGGCGCTGAATGTACTGGGAGAACGGGATCCAGCTTGAGAATGCAATTTAGCACGGAATGCCGGACAAGGCGCAAAGTTCAAAGGAACTTTGCGGGACTATGGATATCTAGTCTCATTGGAAGGATAAGAGTTGCAAGAGGATTTGGTGTTATTTAAGGAAGAGGTGCAAGAAAAGGATTCCATTTCGCAGAAAAATTTAAGAGATGCTTAATAATGAAAATGGAGAATTCAAAAGCATATTTTGGGAAAACAGTAATGCTCAACAATAAGAGACTTCCCAAGCCAGGCCGCCCGGATTACTCTGCCCCGGGTGCCTACCGCCCCATAGCCTTCCTTAATACCATGGGGAAGCTTCTTGAAGCTTTATTAACCAAGGGTTTGTCTTTTCTCATTGAAGTTAATCAACTTCTACCTGACACTCACTATGGTGGCCACCCCCTCAGATGCACCTCTGTTGCTCTCCTTCACTTGACCACCTAGACCAAGGACCAATGGAGGAAAGGTAACACTGTTGGAGCTCTGTCTCTGGATGTTAAGGGCGCCTTTCCATCAGTAAACACAACTAGAATATCCCACATTCTACATTCATTGCCCCTCCCCTGCAACTTAGTCTCACTTATTGTTGATTCTTTGACAGGCAGGAAAACTAGCATTGCCTTCTCTACCTACAAATCCCCAACCTCCTTCTCTCCCAAGGGTCTCCCACAAGAATCCCCACTCTCTCCCCTCCTATATGTCATATATAATGCTAACCTTTTATGTCTCCCTTCCCTCTCTCCATCCTCACATGCCCTAGGTTACCTTGATGATGTGGTATTCCTCACTGCAAGTAAGGATCCTGAGAAGGTGGTGGAAGTACTCTCTCAATTGGGAACAGATGCATCAGCATTGGGCTCTAAACATGCCACAATTTTTGACTTATCCAAGACAAAATGGATGCTTTTATCCAAGCGCAAACATATTTTAGCCTCCCCTCCCTCCCTCTCCTTTGATGGTTGCCTCCTTTGCCCTTCTCCTTCTTCAAAATGGCTGGGGGTCCTGCTTGATCCCCAACTATCCTTTATTCCTAATGGAAATAAACTAATAGCAGCTGGCCTCCAGGAAGCTGCATCCATCCATCTTCTTGTGGTGTCAGGTTGGGGTATCCCTCTGAGACAATACCAAACACTGATTACTTCCTTAGTGCCTTCCAGAATGGACTATGTTGCCATTGTCTAACACAATCCTAGGATGAACTCAAGGACTACCCAACTCTTACAGGTGGTAGATAACAAAGCCCTAAGAAGAGCCATGGGGTGCTTTCACTCTACCCTGGTAAGTCTTCTCTTACATGATTCGAATTCACTCACCTACAAACAGCACTTGGACCTTATGGTCAACAAAGCATGGGCAAGAATCCTCACTATCCCATACACAAACTCAATGGCCCAATTGGCAAAATCCCTCAACTCTCCTCTCCCCAAAACACACCAACACCAGCTACACATATTCACAGAAACAAACATGTTTCCCCTTCTCTTCCCTTAGCCTCCCTTGACTCCCGACACCATTCTCCATTTCAGCCTTGGCTCCCCCCCTCTTCTCTGCAGAAATTTTTTCCACAAAGGAGTTGGCATGTGCCAAGATAAACAACCTAATTTCTTCCAAATCCAACTCATCATACTTTATTTACACTTATGGCTCTAAGTCACAGAGTGGGACTTTTGCAGCTGCTTTTGACCCTGGCCAATCCTCCCCTTTTGTGGCACACCTTGGTGACCAGCACCTCTTCTCAGCTTTTGAGTCAGAGGTGTTTGGAATATACCTTGGCTTACTCCTCTTTTTCAAAAACCCATTCCATCCCCTTTACAAATCACTCACTCTCCTTTCTGGCAACCAGTCAGTTATCAGATGCTTATCTTCACCCTCACCAAAAACCCATAAACTCTCCCTACTCAACTCAATTGTTAAGTCAGCTCTTGCAATTAAGAAAGCAAACCCATATATTATCCTAACCCTCTATTGGTGCTTTGGACATGCTGGGGTCAAGGGAAATGAAATGGCTGACAAACTTGCCAATGGCTCACACCCAATGGTCTCCTTAGTTGAGTCTATCTTGTCCTTTACTCCCTTTCCCTCTATCTCAGCCCTGAAATCTCACCTTAAGTCCCACTCAAAAACTTTGATCCTATCTCCCCCCAACAGTACCACACTTAGAAAACTCCAGGGTCAATTTAATCCTCCCCAGTGTTTCCAGGTGTTTTCAAGCCTCCCCAGAGCTCATGCAACAGAATTTGAGCAGTGCCGCTCAGGCCACTCTCCACTGAAACATTATCTTTTCTGTTTCAAAGCTGTCTCCTCACCCATTTGTACTCTCTGCAACCTGCGTGCCTTGGATACTCCAGAAAGCATATTAATCTTCTGCCCAGCGCATGTTGCTAAATGCAAAGCCTTGTTTGAATTAGCCAAACCACACATACTTAATTTCACTACTTCAATTTTGTTATCTCCATCACCAATTACATACTATGTTGCTTCCTTTCTTATTAAAACTAACATATTCCCTAACAATGTTTCCCATTCCCAAATTATTTCCTAATCTGTTTCCCTCTAAATTCCCTACTCTCTTTTCATTGTATCACACCTACTAAGCTTGCACCTAACAATTTTCAACTTCCTTCATGCCCCAAGTTGGGAGAGATTATATGAAATAAAAATATAAAAGCAATCAGAGACAGAGGGTTTAATTTATAGCCAACACTTGGGAAAAAAGAGCCCAAAATCTGAGGAATAATCATAAAACTTTTCATTCACTCATGTAATTTTGTTTGGGTGATGAATCAAAATGAAGAGTTATTAATATAAGTAAAGTACTCATTTCAACATTACTAGTAAAAATGTGATTAATCAATCTTATTCTCTACATACAAATGTGACAACATTACTAATTTTCTCCTTCATCCTCTGAGATTATTAATTTTATCTACAAGCCCCTTCATCCACCTAATACCCTTCCCTTATGCCTACTCTCTTACTTAGTCTATTAAATTCCCCAGTCTCATGAAAAAAGTGTTTCAGAAACATATTATTCTATGTGATTTGGTGGTCCAAGGGACTAAGTGAAAGAGTAGCAGGAAGCGCAAAGAAAATAATGAGGTCATGTGCAAGGAAGTGTTTCTGGGACACTCTCCTGCATATGAATTGAGGTTTCAAGGCAGAAAATATTAAGATCACGTGCTGCTGTAGACAATCCTATGGCACTAGCTATAGGTCTTAGCCAAGGGAGTTAAAGAAAAACTAGAGAGAAAATCCCCTGTCCCTTTGAGAAACACCAGGTGAGATTAATTTGCTACAGCAAATTAGAGACTGTTACAATACCCCTTCCAACACACTTCTTGATGGCTTAAAAAGTCAAGACAGTATCTGTCAGCCTAGGTATCCCCAGGACTGAGTAATTCTTATCTTTAAAGTAAGATAACATTAATTACATTAAGCTTATTAGTTAAAATTAAGGTTATAATACTTATATATATGGTTATAATACATATATATATATAATTATTACACTATTATATGACTTATAGTAGTTTAAATAGCTTATCTATAGCCTAATAGTACATATTAAGGTGCTAATGGAGTCATAATACACTTATATTAAGTGATATTAAATAATTATAGACATACATAAGCTTATATGTATACATAAACTTATATGTATACATAAACTTCATATTCAGTGAAATATGTAGTTATATTATGTATATTTAGGTCTATAAGTGATTTTTAACCTCTTAATAGCCTATAAACTTTGTTTTTCTGCTTATTTTAGGTCATATGGATGTATTCAGTGGACTCACAACATCTACACAAGCATATACACCTTTATCAGGCACATATATCTAGTTTGGACAGCTTAATCTGATTCCTTTGATGGATTTTCACAGATTTATGGGTTGGGATATGATTACTGTGTTAATATAAATGCTTGGGGATGTTATTGGGGGCTTGGACAGCTAATCTAGTTCCTTTCTATGCTTTGGGGTTCATTATATACTCTTTGGATGAGTTATTTTACCTGTTCCTTTATGGTATCCGCTTTTATCTGGATTTTCTATTTATGGTATGGGTCTGTGTTATCATTAATTGTGATGGAGGGTCCTTACTGGAGGTCTGAGTGATGAGAATTATTGAAGTGGATGCCACGAGGAGGTGATGGGCCTTCAAAGTGCTGTAATTTCTGGGGATAGCAGTGACATCATCTGGATCGAAGGTATGTGCACTCCAGTGGACTTTGGTATACCTAATGGAGGATTTGACGGTTATTGGACGTCACTTACTTACTACACAGCAAATAAACACTATAAGATAATTATTATCATACACTACGCAATATAGGGGGTGGACTTGCTAGCAAGTCCTCAACCTGAACTCAGATGGAACTCAGACTGAACTCATACTGAACTCATGCTGAACTCTACTTGGACACCCACCTAAAACTGTTCTGCTGAGTGGTGTTCATCCCTGATTGTATGGTTCCTTTATCAATAGCTCAATGTGTGCTCAATCTGTGGTGAGTTTGGGTCCAAGGTTGCGGACTCGCTAGCAAGTCCGCCCCCCATATTGCGTGGTGATATATAAATATATTATAAAGCATTTATAAATTGATATTATCTTTATATAAGCTATAACTATATTTTATTTATCTATTTTCCACCACTAGCATGCATAAAAATCCAAATATTGAGAGTTTATATCGAGATTAACTATTTTATAAGTCTCCCCCTGAGGTTTAATAACTAAATCATTTAAAAATAAGTAGAAGGACCATTAATATTTACTATTAAATCATACTTAGATACTAGCACACACTGACCATTGGGGGTCTTTCATTAATTATTACTTATTATATAGTATAAGCCTTAGGATGTAATTTTTAATTTAGTATATCTCATAAAAACCAAATATTTGGGTCTGAAGCACATTATTGGGTCATCATAGCTCATTGATAGCCGAAAATAACCCTTATAATAATTTTGCAAATTTTTTATAATAAAAATTAGGTATTTACAGTAGTAACTGTACCCAATATAAACCCAATTTCACTTGGAATTAGGACACCAATATAAAACCCAATTAAATTGGTGTTTGCTTAAAGCTTGGTAAGATAATTGCTCACCCCTAATTAAGGTCTAGTTAAACTTATTATCTAATTTTTAACATATTTTTTTGAATTTTACTTATATTTTATTTAAATAAATAAAGATATAAATTCAGGGTAAGCTCCAGTGCTTTTATTAGTAATTATATTGCTAATAATTTTTGTCTACTAATTACATTACAGGTTCTCTCTTTTGTAGACGTGAAGAATAGTCATTTTAAGTCATAAAGAGTGCTCCACAGGACAATGTAAGTGATAAGCCTGCTTTTAAAACCAGGTCTAAAGCTAAAAACACTGTTGCAGGACATCACTATGGAGGGCCAATCCTACCCACAGCCAGAAGCAATGAGGATCAAGGAAAAGGACACCTTATTAAAAAAGATAATTATAAAAAAGAATTCACATCCTCTTCAGGATCAACTTTCCCATCTGGCCAAAAAGGTTCTGAAACTAGAGGAGTCATAATCTTCCATACTAAAGGAAGCAGAACAGCTGAAAAACAACTGCAAGGTGGGATTTGTCAGTGTATCTAGTATTTAAGTATAATTTAATAGTATTTATTAATGGTCCTACTACTTATTAATAAAAGATTTAGTGATTAAAACTCAGGGGAAGACTAATAAAATAGTCATACTCAAATAAAACTCACAATACTTGGATTTAAATGCATGCTAGTGGTGGAAAATAGATGAATATAATATAGTTATAGCATATATAAAGATAATATAAATTTATAAAGGCTTTATAATATATTTCTAAATGATAATAATTGTGTTATAATTTTTATTTGAATTTTAGTAAGTAAGTGATGTCTAATAACCATCAAAATCCTCCCTTACTTATACCAAAATCCACTGGAGTGCACAGACCTTCAATCCAGATGATGTCACTGCTATCCACGGCAATTACAGAACTGTGAGGGCCCATAACCTCCCCATGGCTTCCACTTCAAGCAGATTCAACACCCAGACCTCCAGTAAGGACGCTCCATCACAATTAATGATAACACAGACCCATACCATAAATAGAAAATCCAGATAAAAGCGCATACCATAAAGGAACAGGTAAAATAACTCATCCAAAGAGGATATAATGAAACCCAAAGCATATAAAGGAAAAAAATGAAATGTCCAAGCCCCCAATAACATCCCCAAGCATCCATATTAACCCAGCAATAACCTCCCAACCCATAAATTCATGAATATCCATCCAAGGAAGCAGATTAAGTTGTCCAACTGAGTGTATGCACCTGAAATAGATGTTTATGCTTCTGTGGGCATTGTGAGTCCACTGGATACGTTCATATGACCTAAAATAAGCAGAAAAACAAAGGTTATAGGCTATTAAGAGGCTAAAACCCACTTATATACCTAAATATACAAAATATACTGCATATTTCACTGAATATGAGATTTATGTATACATATAAGCTTATGTATGTCAAAAATTACTTGATATCACTTAAGATAAGTATATTATGACTCCATTAACACCTTAATAAGTATTATTAGGCTATGGATAAGCTATTTAAACTACTATAATTTATATAATAGAGTAATAATTATATACATATGTAATATAATCATATATATTATTGTTTTAACCTTATTTTTAAGATATAAGCTTAATTCACTTAAGTTTATCTTATTTTAAGTATAAGAAACACTCAGTCCTAGGGATATCTAGGCTGAAAAGATTTCAGAAAATGAACCAAACTTTGGTGGATTTAAAGGGAGTACAGCCAAATAAGCATCCCCCTACCCAAGGAAGATCAAGTCAGTCACAGGACAAGATCCTGGTAGAGAAACCACAGGAAATATAGGGGTGAACTGCTAGAAATCCGGTCTTCTGAACTTTAGGGTGTCCCTTCATTATGAAATAAAATATCCCATATAATGAAGATAATTGATTGTATCAAATTTTTTTTAGGTAAAAGTGTCTAGCATAAGTTTGGCTGTACTTGTGCTGGACACTTTTATGAGGAAAACCTCACTTCTCTTAACTAAACTTGCACCCTACCATCTTCAAATTGGAAATGTGTCCAGCACAAGTACAGCAGAACTTTTGCTGGACACTTTGGCCAAGACCAGTGACTAAAAATTGCCCATATAATGAAGATAATTCATGGCATCGAATTGTTTTTAGGAAAAATTGTCCAGAACAAGTTTGTCTGTACTTGTGCTGGACACTTTTATGAGGAACACCTCACTTCTTTTAAATAAACATGCACCTTACCAAATTCATATTGGAAATGTGTCCAGCACAAGTATGGCCAAACTTTTTCTGGACAATTTCACCTAAAAACAAACTGATTCCATCAATTATCTTCATTATGTGGGCTAATTTTTTTTTGGTTTTCCTTGCAATTTTTAGTCATGGGTCTTGGTCAAAGTGTCCAGCACAAGTTTGGCTGTACTTGTGCTGGAGATATTTCCAATTTGAAGATGGTAGGGTGGATTTTTATTTAAAGTAAGTGAGGTGTTCCTCATAAAAGTGTCCAGCACAAGTACAGCCAAACTTATGCTAGACACTTTTACCTAAAAACAATTTTATACCATCAATTATCTTCATTATATGGGTTATTTTATTTGGTTTTCCTTAAAATTTTTAGTCACTGTTCTTTGTCAAAGTGTCCAGCACAAGTTTGGCTGTACTTGTGATGAACACATTTCCAATTTGAAGATGGAGGGTGCAAGTTTATTTAAGAGAAGTGAGGTGTTCCTCATAAAGGTTTCCAGCACAAGTATGGCCAAACTTGTGCTGGACATTTTTACCTAAAAAAATTTTTATACCAACAATTATCTTCATTATATGGGCTATTTTATTTGGTTTTCCTTGAAATTTTTATTCACTGGTCTTGGTCAAAGTGTCCAGCACAAGTTAGGCCATAATTGTGCTGGACACATTTCAAATATGAAGTTTGTAAGGTGCATGTTTATTTAAGAGAAGTAGGGTGTTCCTCATAAAAGTGTCCAGCAGATGTTTAGCCAAACTTGTTTTAGACACTTTGACAAACACCAGTGACTAAAAATTGTAAGGAAAACCAAAAAATAGCTTATATAATGAAGATCATTGATGGAATCTAATTTTTTTTAGGTAAAAGTGCCCAGAGCAAGTTTGGCTGTACTTGTGCTGGACACTTTTATGAGGAACACCTCACTTCTCTTAACTAAACTTGCACCCTACCATCTTCAAATTGGAAATGTGTCCAGAACAAGTATGGCCAAACTTGTGCTGGAAAATTTGGCCAAGACCAGTGACTAAAAATTGCAAGGAAAACCAAATAAATAGCCCATATAATGAAGATAATTGATTGCCTCAATTTTTTTTAGGTTAAAGTTTCCAGCACAAGTTTGGCCATACTTGTGCTGGACACTTTTATGAGGAACACTGTCACGCGCCACGTGACACTCGAGGCAAAAGCAGCTCATTAAATAAATAATACAGAGGTCTAAATCCATACTCGAAGTGCAGAAAGCAATTCTACATAGCAACTGCGACTTTCTTTGTGTACTCTCCATTCAACCGCGCTAGTCTAAACTCTAAATCTAAATTAGTCAATCTCTCAATAGTGTGTGTTAGTCTTTTCCTCAATAAGCAACGCACAGCGCAAAAGTCAATGTAATAGTCTGCTAAAAGGTTTATTAAGTATCTGTGGATTATTAAAAGGGGTAGTGAGCATGGACGGAATGGTTAGTGGAGGATTAAAGGGTTAACGGATGTTAGTGAGGAGGGTCCAGGTGTAACGGGTGTATTTTTTAATGGTCTGTGGTGTGCGGAATAGTGGATGGGTATGAGGTCAATGCAAGGAGGAGTAAAGGATATAAAAGGGTTTGGGTTTTGGTTTGACATTCTTTAGAATTAAATTATAAAAAACGTATATATAGTTAATAGTGGTAAAGCTTCAGGTTAAATCATTATTATTGTATCTTTCCTTATTTTCTCAGTAATCATTTCTAAATCCTTAATATTTGATTATTGAGTTTCCAACCCTTTGTGAGATCTTAAGAATATTAATATTACCTTTAAATTATATTAGAATTCTTCTCGAACATATCTCAAAGCAGTAGCTCTTTCTTCGAGTCATCTTTGAATCACTTCCTCGAACATTTCCTCTGTGCCTCGAAGAAGTTTCTAAACTCCTCCCTCCATCTCACTTCCAGGAACACCCTCGACCTTGTGCGTAGGTCGTCTGGTGACAGTATAATTTAATTCTCCGTAGTTCTCATTCTTTGGCACTACTACGTCCTTTTTTCAGGTGTTTTCTAAATTCATAAAATGGCAATTTTTTAATGCAATCCTTCTACGGGTGCTACTACTAGAGCTCGGGCCAGAGGCAGGCCAACAGCCACACGGCCTGTTTCCCGCACTCACTCCTTGGAACCTCTTCACCTTAGTGAACGGGGACATTCCGTCCAATCTGTAGAAGACATCCCCCAGTATTTTGATGATTCTATAGAGGAAGAAGAAGGAGAGGATACGATGCATGAGGCACCATCCGCCCCTGCTACTCACCCTTATGGTCAACCTTTTGAACCTGGACCATCTAATTCGCTGGAGGATTTCATGAGACATTTCATGAAGACGCTTTCAAATCCAACATCTTCAGAGGGATCTGAATTCAAAACTCCTTCTATGAAATCTCCTGATAAATTCAATGGAGAACATCCAAACAGATTGTGGCCCTTCTTGCAAAACTGCAAGCTCCTGTTCCATAATGACCCTCAAACCTTCAATAACAACCAATCGAAGGTTGTTTACTCTTCTTCATTCCTAGCCGGAAAATCAACAAGATGGTTTGAACCTTATCTTCTCATGCTCTCTTTGACAGAAACTAACTTACTTATTAATAACTGGGAAAAGTTTGAAGACCAACTCTTCACGTTGTTTGGTGACCCTAATGAAACTGACAACGCAGAAATTGAACTTGATTTTCTTTGAATGAGTGATAATGGTAAAGCCTCTGAATATATTTCAAACTTCAGAGCACTTCAAACTTGAGTAGGTTGGAACGATGCTGCCCTCAAGTATCATTTCAAAAAAGTACTTCCTTCAAGGATTCTGGATCAATTAAATCTTCACAGTCAGAAGATGAGTACGTTAACGGATTTAATGGATTGAACCCTCAAACTCAATGGCGTTTACCAAGGACAACTACAACATCGTTGATACGCCAACAAATATCAAGTCCTAAATTTTAAATCGGGACCTTCTTAACACCCACGGACAACTCAATCCTCCTCGACTCAATCCAAACCCAATAAGGGAAAGGACAAACCTCGACCAAAAAGCTCGACCCCAGGCGATATCAGCAAAGTACTGGATCCTAAAGGGGAACTTAAAGAAGCTGAGAGGAAGAGACGAGTGGATAATGGGCTATGTATGTATTGTGGGGGTAAGAACAAGCTAGAAGATTGTGTGAAGTTGAAGGAAAGAGAAGGTACTAGTTCAAGGTCAAAAAACTAGTAGATAGTTTACTTGTGTGCAAAGCAAACTAACTTATCTCTCCCAGTGCACAGAACCTCCATTTCTTAAGGACTGGAGTTGCCTTAAACCGCTTGAGATTCATTCTTTTTAAGGAGGATATCCCCTTCAGTTGTCTTATAGACTCTGGAGCTTCAATTTCTTTTGTCAGTTTATCTTTTGCCGAGAAGTTAAAGCTGACATTAACAGATATTTATTGAACTCCAATATATTTGGTCAAATCAGAGGAACCCAAATATTGGGTAAGTAAGAAAGTTTTATGGGTTTTCAACTTTCCAAATTCCCCCCCCTTCGAGTGGGAATTATCAGTCTTGGACACCCCAAGGATGGACAATACCATTCTTGGCCATGACTTTTTAACGCATTGGAATCCTGAAATTGATTGGACACGGGGATTTATCACCCCACGCACTAAGTACATTTCTGATTCTTCAATGCAGCTCACTAGTGAGTTAAACAAACCGCCTGAAAATGTCCTTCCAGAGGACAAATCTCTGCCAGATGACTTGCAAGCGTCTAATCTTTCTCTAAATGAGCAATTGGCTAACCCTTCTAGCTCGATGAATTCACTTGAAGAGGATTTAAATTGCCTCAAAGTAATTGAATTATGCTCTCTCAATTCTGGTCTTACCTCAACAGACTCTCTCAAAGATGATGAGGACGACCAAATAAATGTTGAAGCCATTAAATCAACTCTACTGGAAATCTATCATGATTTCCTCGATGTTTTCTCAATCCGCAAGGACAATAAGTTACCACCTCATCAACCCTACAACCATCAAATAGAGTTAATAGGTCCAGTACCTCCGGAAGGTCCTGTCTAATCTTTGTCAAAGGACGAATCTCAAGTTCTTCAAGACTACATTGCAGATAATGTAGCCAAAGGTTTCATCAGAGCCAGTAAATCTCCAACCGACTCCCCTGTTCTTTTTGTAAAGAAAAAGGATGGTAGCCTTAGGTTGTGTGTTGACTATAGAAAGCTCAACACAGTCACTAAGAAGAATGCATATCCCGTTCCTCTTATGTCATTGCTTCTTACCTTTTTCAATGGTGCTAATTTCTTTTCTAAAATTGGTCTTAGAGGTGCTTACAATCTTATTTGCATTGCGGAAGGTCATGAACCACTGACTGCAATGCGCACTAGATTTGGTAGTTTTGAATATTTAGTTATGCCTTTTGGATTGTGTAACGCACCATCTACTTTTCAAACTTTTGTTAATGACATCTTTCAAGATGTTGTTGAACAATTTGTTGTTGTCTATTTAGATGATATTTTAATTTTCTCAAATACACTAGATGAACATATTCATCATGTTCGACAGGTTCTAAATTGACTTCGAGATCACGGTCTCTACGCCAAGCACAATAAATGAGAATTCCATCTTAAATCAATTGATTTTTTGGGTTTTACGTTATCCACTGATGGTTTAGTCATGGACAACAAAAAGGTCCAAAAAGTCCTGGAATGGCCTGAGCCCAAAACCATTAAATCCCTCCAAGGATTTTTGGGTTTTGCCAATTTCTATAGAAGATTTATTAAAAATTACTCTAAAACTATTTCCAATCTTACTTCTCTTCCTAGAAAAGATATTCCTTTTGTTTTTACTTCTACAGCACGAAAGGAATTCAAAGAATTGAAAACTGCGTTCACCACAGCTCCAATCATTTGACACTTTGATCCTTCTTCTTTGACAATAATCGAGACAGATGCAAGCGATTATGCTATTTCAGGGGTCATTTCTCAATTAAATCCTGAAACAAAGTTGTTTCATCCTGTTGCTTTTGAGTCACGCAAACTCATTGCAGCAGAATTAAATTATGAAATTCATGACAAAGAGCTTTTAGCTATTATTCATTGTCTTAAAAAATGGCGCTCTTTTCTTCTCAGCCTAGATAGTCATTTTCAAATCCTGAATGAACATAATTCTTTGAAATACTTTATGTCTTCCAAAGTGTTAACCAGGCATCAAGCCAGGTGGGCTGAATTTCTGTCTGAATTTCCTTTTTCTATTTCCTATTGTCCAGGTAAGAACTGCATTGTCCCAGATATCCTGTCACGTCGGGACAACAATTACCCACAGCGGGGGATGCATTTGCTGACAAGAACCCAGCAAATGTGAAGTCAATTTTCAATGAATCAACGTTAACGACTCATCAACTTAATTTGATGACAATCCAATCTTTTTAAAATCCACTATCCAACATCCTCAAAGCTCAGTCTAAGGACAATTATTGTTTAGGGTTAAAAGACAAAATACTCTTGAAGCAAGGGGCCAAAAGATTTAGTATTGAATCAAGTCTTTTAGTTTTCAAAGGTAGAGTAGTCATACCCAACAACAATGAAATAAAATTATGGATTTTCAATAGTCGACATGATTCTCCATTAGCTGGTCATTTTGGGGTTGAAAAAACCTACCAGCTAATAGTGAGGGATTTATTCTGGCCAGGAATGACCAGAGAAATCAAGGCCTATATAAGAGCTTGTTACAAATGTAATAAGAATAAGGCTCCCTGTCACCGGAAGCATGGGTTTCTTCAACTGCTTCCTATTCCCTCTAAAACTTGGGAATCTTTATCGATGGATTTTATTTCTCCACTTCCTCTTTCTAATAATTTTGATGCTATATTAGTAATAGTAGATAGATTTTTAAAAATTTCTATTTTTATTAAAACCACTACTACTGCTACAGCAGAAGATTTGTCAAAATTGTTTCTAGAATATGTATTTTCCAAACATGGCTTACCTAATGATATTATTTCAGATAGAGGCTTGATGTTTGTATCCACATTCTGGACTCAACTGTGTCAACAACTCAATATCACGATGAATCTCTCCACGGCCTATCATCCTGAATCTGATGGGCAAACGGAAAGGGTCAACCAAATCCTCGAACAATACCTTCGAATGTATGTCAGTTACCAACAAGACGATTGGACCACATGGTTACCATTGGCCAAATTTGCTTATAATAACTCGACTCATTCTTTGACACGACAATCTCCTTTAAAAACTGTTTATGGAAGACATCCTCGATTCAACTCAATCCACGTAGGAACTAGTCATCATGCTGAACATTATCTTTGAACCATATCACGACTCCAAGAAGAACTTAAATCAAATTTGGAACTAGCAATTTGAAGGTACAAGGGACAGGCCGACAAACATTGACACTCTGCTCCTTCTTTTAAACCAGGCAACAAAGTATGGCTCGACGCACAAAACATTCAAACAACTCAACCATCAAAGAAACTGGCTGAAAAACGCTTGGGACCATTTGAAATCGACTCTGAAGTCTCTAAAACTGCATTTCGACTCAAGCTACCTCCTAAATGGCAGGCTATTCACCCTGTTTTCCACGTATCTCTCCTGGAACTGGCTTGAGAAACATACCCGGGCAGGAACCAGTCGAAGTAGAAGACCATCTAGAGTGCGAAGTAAGCCATATCCTTGATTCAAGAATGCACAAGGGGAAACTTCAAAACCTTGTGGAATGGGAAGGCTTCCTTGATGACTCAGATAAAACATCCTGGGAACAAGCTATCAATGTTTCTAACACCCCTGAACTCCTAAAATCTTTTCATCTTAAATATCCTTTAAAACCAAAACCTTAGAACTCTCTTTTATTTTTTCTCTTCTTTCTCTTTTCTTTTTCTTTTTCTTTTCTTAAAATTCTAAAACTTCTTCTCTTCTAATATCCTTATTCTTTGTTTTCTTTTCTTCTTTCTTCTTTTTTCTTTCAAAGGTTTTTCAACCTTCTTTAAAAATAAATAAATAAAATAAAATAAACTAAACTAAAATTAAATTAAATTAAAAGTTAAAATTAAAAATAAAATAACATAAAATAAACTAAAATTAAAATAAATTAAATTAAAAGTTAAAATTAAAAAAATAAAATAAAATAATAAAAAATAAAATAAAATAATAAAAAATTAAATCTTAAAATTCATTAAAATTAAAATCTTAAAAAATCAATAAATTCCTTTAAATTTTCTTTTCTCTTTTCAAAACTTTTCTTCTTTTCCCTTATTTCTTTTTCTTCAAACTATCAAAATTTTTCACGAACTCATTATGAAAATCTTTCTCAAACTTCACTTCAACCTTTAAATCTCTCTTTTAAAATTCTTTGAATAAATTACTTCTTTCTTTCCAATTCTTTTTTTTTCAAAAACTATTTTTCTTCTTTCTTTTCAAATAACCAAAATTCCTAAAAAAAAACTTCAATAAATCAACTTTCATAAATAACAATTTTTTTCTTTTATTAAATTTTCATTTTAAACAAAATTATTTCAATCAACTATTTCTTTTTTCTTACTTAAATTTTTTCTTTTCAAAATTTAAACTAAAATTCCTTCAATTAAATATTCTTTCTTTTCTTCTTTCAAAATTTTATTCAAATATTTTCTTTCTTACTTTTTTCTTTTCTTTTCTCAAAATCTTATAAAATATATATCAACATTTTCAATTAAAACAACAAAATAAAAATAAATAAATAAATACACAAATTGCTTTCTACTTTTTTCCTTCCCTCTTTCTTTCTTTTCCTTTTCCTTCCATTTTAAATTTTCACCTTTATTTTCTCTCAAACCAATTTCTTCATCTTCTCCAAAATCACCCTTATTTCCTTCCTACATTTCTCAAAAACCTCCCCTTCTCCTACCGGTACCACTTACCCGATCTCCAACAATTATTCAGCCACGTCAAAGGAGGCAGCATCAATAATCTTGTCAATATCGCCACTGAACTCTTCAATAAACCTAGCTCGTCGACCCTGGCGAGGTTTTTTTGACCATACCTGGTCAAGAGTTTCTTCATTATCCTCCCTCGAGGCAATCACTGGTAAATGTTCCTCAGTAGGGATCGACGGCGCCACTTCCACAGCAGTGGCTCCCACAATAGGAGCTCCCACACTTGAGGTTTCCACAATAGGGGCTTCCGCAATGACATCTGAATTCTAAGACATACGGTCATCAGTAAAATTTTTTCTTTGGAAAAACAAAATTAAAATAAAAGAAAAGAAAAGAAAACTTACTTCAAACATTGGATCAGCCTCTAGAAATAACTTCGATGTGACTTCCACTGTCACTTCTTTTTCTTCTTTCTCATCTTCTATGACCATCCACCGCTTCTTTGGCGTCCGCCTTGAGATGGGGACTTCCTTCTCATCTTCCTCCACCAATTCATCCACCTCCTCTTCTACCCTTTGTTTCTTACCCGTGGTTTGGGTTACCCAGGTTGCCACGGTGTCCTCAACTTCCTCCTCAACTGCTTCTGACTGATCATCCCCAATTGACACATCCCATATATCTTTGACCACCTCTTTGGTCTTTGGTATTACCCAATATTTTGTCTTGGTAAATCATCGTTCGATGTCAGAGTTTTTAGATAAAGCATTGCACATAACCCGTCTCCATCGGCAAAACTCACATATCTGGTGAGGACCTTGAGTAGCCGTTCTTTCAACACAGAAGTATTCCATTGACTCACAAGCCATGTATTCTTGGGAGTACTGTCAGGTAATGAGCCCACCATCCGCTTTGGGGTGAGGAGGCGTGGGAGTTGGAGTCAGGCAAGCTGACATAATAATAATAATCAAGAATTCAATTAAGGAAAAATAGTGTGGGAAGTATATGTCTCACGCTCAAAGGAGCTCGTGTTTTAATACCCGGGAATCTGTCACGCGCCATGTGACACTCGAGGCAAAAGCAGCTCATTAAATCAATAATACAGAGGTCTAAATCCATACTCAAAGCGCAGAAAGCAATTCTACATAGCAACTGCAACTTTCCTTTGTGTACTCACTATTCAACCGCGCTAGTCTAAACTCTAAATCTAAATTAGTCAATCTCTCAATAGTGTGTGTTAGTCTTTTCCTCAATAAGCAACGCACAGCGCAATTGTCAGCCTGTATATCTCCAGGACTGAGTAAAAAGTAATTATAATTTATGTTAAACACATGAACTATACATGGGAATAATAAATAAGAGTACACAAATAGTATACATAAGTAAAATTATGATAATACACAAAAAATGCCATTATAACACCTTATATACACGCATATATCCACCTTTTATAGGTCTTATGTACTTAATATTAAGTTGAAATATGTTAAGGTAATCTTAAGGACCTTAAGTATAAGGCTACATAATTTTTAAGTACACTTAAAGCTGTTATATTCATTGTTTTATGCAAAAAACAAGAAATGCGCTTTATTTCACTTAAAAGTTGACTATATGCGCTATAAAATTGAGAATATCAAAATTGCGCTTTGACAGATCAATTGGGCTCATTCAGAACTATTGATTTGGCTATTTAAATGCATAAAAATAACACTTTTCAAATTTGGTGTTTTTTATGCCAGAAATGGCTTCTGTGTACTGGCCACATACTGCCTGCTTTTTTCCCATGTGAATAGCTTCATTTTTAGCAAAGTTAGCTTTTTCACACTATAATTACCCCACATTCTACGCCCACTGTGGGGAAACACACTAAAATAGGCAACAGGCGCTTATTTAGTGTCCTAGCTTAATTAATAATGCATTGACCTTGTTTATATGCACTAATTTCATTAATAACCTCACTCTTGGCACTTTATTTCATCACCACACTTAAATTCGCCTATTTTTAGTCAAGGATTTACCCGTGCAAGCGCCTGCCAAGAACTGCATGTAGTTACCCCACATCTCACGCTCTTTTTTAAGTTTTTGGGTGGTTTCTCAGCCAATTTTGGTTATTTTTGAATGGGAATTTCATGTAGTATAATGTCAGGATTAGCCCCATTATTTCTACAGTCAATCCCCCTTATTATTAAGCTATTATTAACCTTAAAAAGTCCCCTTTAGTCTTTAATATTATTGTTTTATACGCATATACTCTCTTTTTGTCTTTTTCTTTAATTTTGATGGATTTCCCTTATTATTACAGGATTTTGGCGGTTGTTACTCTTCTAATTATGTCATGGGTTACTGGGAATGTTGATGGGCATGTCTATTAGTTGTTTAGAGGCGTCATTAACTGTGTATTGGGTGGTATATCAAGGGAATCATTGGTGAACTCAGTGTGTGTAAAAGGAGGAGGTTTTTGGGTTGTATTTCTTCATTCTTTATCATTACAATTCAACCAATATAACCAAATAAATTACAATTCATATCAATTAGTACTTTTATAAGACTTTTGATTAGTATCTGAATTAAATAATCTATTTTTCTACCAACTACAAAGATTGTAAGCCATATATAAGAATAGTGAGAATTATATTACTGAGACCTTTATATTTGATTATATTTTACAACTTAGTGGGTTAAAACTACAGTATTCATATAGGACCATTAAAATCTTCTAGACAACTGACTATTCAAGCTAGTTCACGTCCTTGTACTTGACCTTAGCCTGACAGCAATAGTCAATGTAATAGTCTGATAAAAGGTTTATTAAGTATCTGTGGATTATTAAAAGGGGTAGTGAGCATGGACGGAATGGTTAGTGGAGGATTAAAGGGTTAACGGATGTTAGTGAGGAGGGTCCAGGTGTAACGGGTGTATTTTTTAATGGTCTGTGGTGTGCGGAATAGTGGATGGGTATGAGGTCAATGCGAGGAAGAATAATGGATATAAAAGGGGTTGGGTTTTGGTTTGATATTCTTTAGAATTAAATTATAAAACATATATATAGTTAATAGTGGTAAAGCTTCAGGTTAAATCATTATTATTGTATCTTTCCTTATTTTCTCAGTAATCATTTCTAAATCCTAAATATTTGATTATTGAGTTTCCAACCCTTTGTGAGATCTTAAGAATATTAATATTACCTTTAAATTATATTAGAATTCTTCTCAAACATATCTCGAAGCAGTAGCTCTTTCTTCGAGTCATCTTCGAATCACTTCCTCGAACATTTCCTCTGTGCCTCAAAGAAGTTTCTAAACTCATCCCTCCATCTCACTTCCAGGAACACCCTCGACCTTGTGCGTAGGTTGTCCGGTGACAAACACCTCACTTCTCTTAAATAAACATGCACCCTACTATCTTCAAATTGGAAATGTGTCCAGCACAAGTACAGCCAAACTTGTGCTGGACACTTTGGCAAAGACCAGTGACTAAAAATTGAAGAGAAAAATAAAAAATAGCCCATATAGTGAAGATAATTGATGGCATCAAGATGTTTTTAGGTAAAAGTGTCCAGAAAAATTTCAGCCATACTTTTTCTGGAAACTTTTATGAGGAACACATCACTTCTCTTAAATAAAATTGCACCCCATCAACTTTATATTGGAAATGTGTCAAGCACAAGTTTGGCCACACTTGTGCTGGAGATTTTTACCCAAAAATTTAGATTGCATTAATTATCTTCAGTATGTGGGCTTTTTTTTGGCTTTCCTTGAAATGATAAGAGACTTTCCATAGCCAGAGTGTCCAGCACAAGTTCGGCCAAACTTGTACTGGACACATAGCACAATACTTAAAATTTACTGAAGTATATTTATCAATTACATGTTATTAAAGCCTCTTTTATTTTATTAAGGCATGAAAACAAATATAAAATGATGATTGTTTTGTTTTTAATGATTAATACTTTTCAATTATTGTTGTGATAAGTGAAATTTTAAGAAGTTATTTTTCTTAAGATCCTTGTGAACTTGAATTTCCATGGGTTGGATGCTTTAATTTTTTGAATATATTTTGTTTATTAACTATGGTAATGGATTCTTGAGTGTCTTTAATGATGTTTCTTTTTTTTTAGGGATGATGTTCACTTTCATAAATTTTTTCAGATGTGCATTTTTATAATAATCATTCCTGACATTTAGCCAATAAAAAGCCATTATAATTTTTGAAAAAAAGGTATGTTAAATTTAAAATCAGATTCTAATTCTATTCTTGTTTTAGGTTTTAATTTCATCTTGCTGTAAGTATCAGAGATCCAATTCAATTCAATTTATTTCAAGTTCATATATTGTGCATAAAAAAATTTCACATTTATTTAATCAAAAGGTTTATCATGTTTTAAAGTTTTACAAAAATATTTATCTATTTTTCTATCCTCAAATTTTTCATAATCATGAATTCTTTTTCTCTCTCTTATCTTATACATCAATTGGCATTTTTTTAAAAAAAGAATAATAATGTTATTTTAAAAAAATATTACTATCATTCTATATACATGGTTACATGTGAGGTAAAAATTTTAAGGTTCTGCTTCTTTATCTAGTGCTTCATTAACTTTGTCAAAATCTATATCTTCTTGAACCTCAAGTAACTCCCTCTCTTTAAGCGACAAATTTTCTAAATATCCAGATGAATAGCAGTTATTTGGCAGAAATTTGGGCACATTCAAGATACCATCTGTTGAAGATGTCTTTTTAGTTGAGAGATCATAAAGTTTCTTCATTGAAGCCTTTTTGAAATATTTGATTGGGCTGTCCTTTTAGTCAAGTTGTCCATTTCATCTAAGATTTCATCAAGTTTTGGATTTCTCCATCCAGGAACTACTCATATAGGACATCTCTCTTCTGGATGGGGTGGGGCTTCTTCTAAATCAGACATGAGACTCATATCATGAAAAAATGCTACAAAGCCTGGCCAATCAAAGCACTTTTTTCTTGCCATGTTGTAGCAGTTTTTTAAAATTTAAAATAAAATTAAGTTAGTAAAAGACTTTCTTTAGTTATTATGCTTTGAATAAATACCTTTTCTTGATAACGCTTTATCTGTGCTCTTGATCTCTTTTCCTTTCTACTTGCCTCAATCACCTCACTGTTTTGACAGGCCACCTTTCAAATCTCCTTTCCCTTGTTTACCACACATTTATCATCAATGATTGGTGTAAACCTGAGTTTTTCTGAATCAATATTTTTAATGCTGAGAGCCACTTAGTACAATGGTCTGATACTACACTCCCCATTACTTGATTCCATTGTGACTTGGAAAAATTTTAACAGTTCCAATCAAAAGCAAGTTGACAAAATCCTTTCTCTTGAAGCTCTCCTTTCAAATTTTCTTTTACAGAGATCAGTACAGAAGTTCCTCCCTTTAGTCCTTGGGTCTCAGGTGTTGAAATAAAATTTGGTAGATGAATTTTGGAACGGAAGAACATGGAAGTATTTGTTAAAATAAATTGACAATCAGCAGCTGAAGTTGCCTGCAGTGCATTTTGAACCTGTTTTAATTCTGTTTCAATTGTCAATTTCTTGTAATCATGCCAACTCTTCCAGTCTGTAAATTCTTTGTTTGTTGGGCCAATAGAAAACTCAGATAAATTAATGGGTTCACCAAGACAGAACTTCAAAAATTGATTGATATTTTGGTTAATAGAATCTGAGCTCCTTGGTACATCACACCTTGTAACTATGTGTCCACTGGAACTGGCAGCTGGGTTAGTAGAAGTGGGTTCCACACCATTTCCAAGAAACTGATTCAACAACATACTATCCCAATCATTCCCTACACTTTCTGCCTGCTTCTGAAAATTACGAGGTGTGGATTGACCATCTGTATTTGTGATATTAGAAGAGCAATCAGTTGATCAAATTTGGGGATCTGATGAAGACTGAGGAGGAGGTTGGGGTTTACCTGGATTTTCTCTAGGATTTTCAGGGGGAACAGGACCCAAATCACCCATTCTAAAATTTTGAGGAGGAGGATTATTTCTCCCTCTAAATTTACTTGCTAATGGAGTATCAACCTGCATGGCATCACCAGTCACCACGGGAAATCTGGGGGTGAACTGCTAGCAGTTCCCTCTTTTTGAAACTATTAGGAATTTGTCAGGAAACTGTTGTGAAACCATCCTGAAACTGTCAGAAAGATGTTTTTAAATCTGATGAAAAAACATTGAAAAAATAAACTGTCACAGATTGAATCCAGAACGATCCCTCCTTGAGCAGAGCTTAAGAACCACATTGAACATCAGTTAATCTCAGGTTTGGCAAAAGGTTGAACAACATCACTTAGCATACCTTAATATTCAAATATTAAACTTGAATATATGTTGCGTGTATGATATAGATGCATATGCATTTGAATTTGCATGGTGGATACTTATTGCATGCTAAAAATTGATGTGAATTGCCTATCCAAAGTGTATGCATAATGACTATGAAGAATAAACATGCATAAAAAATATGCATAAAAATATGCATAAAAAATATGCATATTGAATATGCATAAAAATATGCATAAAAATATGCATATTGAATATGCATAAAAATATGCATAAAAATATGCATATTGAATATGCATTAAAAATATGCATATTGAATATGCAAAAAAAAGGTGCATATACGTATATGAATAAAATATATTAATATGCATATAAATCTGTATAATGAATATGCATATGAATATGCATAAATATGCATAATGATTGAAAAATACAAAAAAAATGATGCTTAACGAGTATATTTTATGCATAAATAGAAATATGCAATATGAATTCATATTGCATACAGATAACACTGGCAAACCATTTTGACCAAAACTCATACTAAATTTTCATTCTGGACTAAAGGTGTGAGGGAAGGAAGAAAAACAGTCCGACGTTAGAAAAATGCTACATGCACTCATTTTGTAGCAGAGCAAATGAGAAGTGCTGAATTATGGTTAATGCCCATAATTTAGTATGATATCATAATTTTATTTAATTGTTTTCAATATTGAAAAGACTTTAGGTCGGTTGGTATGGATCTAGCTGTGCCAGGGTCTAATCTAATTATTTTAACAATTTCTTAATAATTAACAGGCTTTAATACAAAAACAGGTTGTATTTTTTGTGGGATATTGGATATGATAAGGTCTTTTGTAAAAAAAACTTATATTGTTTAAAAATATTCCTGAATCAGATGTGGGATAATCACTACAAAAAATTGTAGTACTGTGGGCAATAAAATATATGCACAAGCAGTAAAGAAAGGACTAAGTGAACCCTTTTTGTGCAGTGGGAATCATTAGAGTGGAATTGTGGATGAAAAATATAATTCATTATTACCATTTTATTTAATCAAAAAATTTATAATATTAAAAAGAACTATTGATTAATTGGTATTTGACCTTTGTGCCTCACTCATATTTATCATTTGATTGATTTTTGTCACCATTATGTTATTAATATTATAAGTATAGCAAAAACTCGTGTGCCAAATGCATACCGGGTGATGTTACACCTTTTATAATAGGGGGTATCAATGTTCAGGGATCTGCAATTAGGGATCAGGAATTTTTTTTCCCGGGATCAGACATTATTAATTGCGGAAGATTCTTATCCACTAGCCCCAGGGCTAGTGGATAAGAAATCCACGATAATGCATTATCCCGCCTCTTATACCCCAATTTCCATTCCTAATTCCTGATCCCAAACTCATCTCATCCATGATGGATTTATAAGAAAGTCACATGACTTATAATTGCTGATGCCATCCTTAAGTATTTCCTCACTCTATGCTACTTAATTTTGGTGGCGAACACTTAAGTTTTTTTGCTATCTACACACCCCAACTGCACATTTGGCGGTGAATTCCCACTTCCCTCATCACATAACCCTTCCACCAGCAACAATGAAACACCTCTCTACTAGGAATCTACTTCACTCAACAATGAATGCTATCACTTTTCTTTTAGTTCTTTACTATAAATATGACTCTGATTTGGAAGATGCTTTAGCTTATATGTGTTTTCTTTCCAAAAAGCGTTACATCATCACCAGGGGGCCAAATCTTTATCATGATCCCCGATATGATCTGGCCTCCATTCTCAACATTCCTCATTTAAACTTCACACAACTTTTTAGAACTTCTCCCGATTCTTTCTTCAAACTTTATCAACTCATCTCCGATCATCCTATCTTCCATAACAATTCTCATAACAAACAGCGTAATCCTGCCATCCAACTTGCTGTTGCTCTATGTCGCTTTGGCTCAAATGGAAATGGTGCTGCCGTAAGACGTTTGGATAATCTCTTTAACATAGGATATGGTACCGTGATATTATACACCAAGCGCTGTATGATTGCTATCCTTTTCCTCAAGTCTCAAACTCTTGCTTGGCCAACTCCAGAACAGCGACTTGAATCCTCTCAAGTAATGCAAGCTGAAGGTTTCCCTGGCTGTATAGGTTTTGTTGATGGCACAACCATCCCTTTGAGTCAAAAGCCTGCTCATGATGGCAACCA
Organism: Hemileia vastatrix; assembly: GCA_030280995.1. Classification (NCBI taxonomy): domain Eukaryota; kingdom Fungi; phylum Basidiomycota; class Pucciniomycetes; order Pucciniales; family Zaghouaniaceae; genus Hemileia; species Hemileia vastatrix. The sequence continues at coordinate 26,446,597 of JASXTE010000015.1, forward strand.
TTATTTTGATCGCAAAAAAAGGTTTCTTCAAAATCTTCTCCAAGTTCTCATCTTTCACAATCTAACTTTTAATCTTCTTTCTAGATACTCTATTGCCGTTCAACTTGTATGCGATGTCAATAAAAAATTTATTGCTTTTCACAGTGGCTGCCCTGGATCATGTCATGACTCTTCCGTCTTCCAAAGAATGAGGATTTCTCAATCCCCTGAATCATACTTTGACGAATCTCAGTACCTCCTTGCAGACTCAGCATATGCAAGTGGAAAGTACATTATACCTGCTTTCCGTGGTGCAACTTCAGAAAATGACCCCAAAACTAAATTTAATTATCACCTTGCACAATCAAGAGTACAAATTGAACATGCTATAGGTATTTTAAAGGGACGATTTTCTAGTCTTCGGGAGCTCAGAATCCAATTTCAAAAAAAATTGGAGATCAAAACTGCAAATCATTGGATCTTGACTTGCGTAATACTCCACAATATTCTAGCTGATTTAAAGGATGAGTGGAATGATCTTTATGAAGAAGAGGATCCTGAACCACCACTGGCACTCCCCTCCCTTGATTCACAAATCATTCAATCAACCGGCATACGCCCCATTATAATGCCAATTACTCTTCAACATTTCTCTTCACCCTTTTAATTTTTAATTTTTATGTTTTCATACTTTCCAATTGTCCTCTTTGTGTACTTTAATCACTTGGTTTTGTATTTTGGTTTGTTGCATATTCATTTTTTTTTTTGAATTTACGGTGAATATCTTTTTTTTGGATGGCTCATTGGTTTTCTTTCACTTCCTCAACATGAAATCGCATATTTTCTTATATCGCATATTTTGTCAGTGATTTTTTTTTTCATTCATCACTCATATCCTTTTCCTATTCTCCTCAAACATCCCTCAAATATTTTGGTTGCATTTATTTTCTCAACTCAGCTCACCAGGTAGGTCATTTTTTTTCTTTTTTCATGGTTTTTTATTTGCTAATCATGATTTTTTTTTTGCTTTTTTTTTGCTTTTTTTTTGCTTTTTTTTTGTTTTTTTTGTAAGTGCTTCTATTATTTTTGTTCTAGGGTAAACTAATTTTTGTTTTGCTTTTTTCTCTTTTTTATCTTTTTATTTTTTTGTTTTTTTTTCTCTCCTTCACCTCTCTTTATCATCCTCAAGGCCCCCCTTTTTCCCTCTCTTTACCTGTCTCTGACCCCCTTTTTACCCCCTTTTTAGCTGCCTCAAATCCCCCCTTTCCCCCCTCTTTAGGTCCCTCATCACCCCCTTTCCCCTCTTTTTAGGTGCTTCAATACTCCCCCCTTCCCCTCTCTTTATGTCCCTCAAACCCCCCCTTCACCTCTCTTTTGGCGCCTCAAACCCCCCCCTTCACCTCTCTTTACCCACATCAAACCCCCCCTTTCCCTCTCTTTAGGCGCCTCAAACACCCCCCCTTCCCCCCCTTCTACTCACTTTACCCCCCTACCTAATCATTATATCCTCCTCTACCCCCCCAGTTTATTAACGAACGATCGTTACAGATCGTTCGTTAATAAACAGGGGGGGGGGTGGGTGTTGGGGAAAGGGTTTGGGAGGGGGTAAGGAGATTGGAAGGGGGGGTTTGAGGTACCTAAGGAGAGGGGAATGGGGGGGGTTTGAGGTGCCTAAGGAGAGGGGAAGGGCGGGGGTTTGAGGCGCCTAAGGAGAGGGGAATTGGGGGGGTTTGAGGCGCCTAAGGTGAGGGGAATGGGGGGGTTTGAGGGAGCTAAAGAGGGGGGAATGGGGGGGGGTTTGAGGCAGCTAATGAGGGGGGAAGGAGGGTGATGAGGGACCTAAAGAGGGGTGAAAGGGGGGTATTTCAGGGGGATTTTGAGGCAGGCAAGGAGAGCATTTGAGGGGGAAAAGGGGATTTTAATGGGAGATAAAGATGGGTTACTAACTTTCAAATAAAGATACTAACAAATTTTTGTTTGTAATTTTGATTATTTTTTTTATTTTTTTTGCAGTAATATAGAAAAAAAAAAATTTTTTTGCTGATAAGGACTGTCCCTCTTATTTACAATACAAAAAAGGTTTATAATTTTATATTTAATTTTTCTATAATTAATTTTTGTGATTTTGATTTTATTTAAATAATTTTTTTATTTTTGATTTTGATTTTACTGATTTTTTTTTTTTTTTTTAGGATCTTGTGAGAAGGTTTTTAATAACCAATCTTCAGGTTCACTTTTAATTTTTTTTTTAATTTTTTTTTTTTGTGATTTAATTTTTACTGAAATTTTTTTTTTTGGATAAATTTTTTTTTTTTTTTAAGGATTTTGCTTTTATTTTCTTTTTAAAAATAAAACCTCAGGTTTTTTTTTTAATAAAATTTTTTTTTGGAAAATTTTTTACTCATTTTTTGTTTTTTGTTTTTTGTTTTTTTGTTTTTTTTTCTATTTTAATTTTTAAATAAAAAACAGTTTTTTTATTTGAAAAATAAGGTGAGAATTTTTTTTAAAAAAAATTGAGTTGAAATTTTATTGACATTTAATTTTTTTTCAGATCAAAAAAATGTCTTCTTCTTCGGATTCACCCCTTACTTCTCTCTCATCTTCATCTTTATCTTCTTTATCATCTTCATCTTTATCATCACTATCATCTTCTTCAAAATCAAGATCCATACAATCTTCTTCTAAATCATCAAAAATAAATTTATCTTCTTTATCATCTTCATCTTTATCATCTCTATCATCTTCTTTGAAATCAACTCTATCATCTTCTTTGAAATCAACTTCCATACAATCATCTTCTAAATCATCAAAAAAAATTAAAGATAATCAGTCTCATCAGAAGAAAAGATATTTAAAAAAAAAGTCTCTCTGCGAAAGTTATTTTCGTCATATCCCAAACATTTTTTTTTATAAAACTAAAGTAGATAAAAAAAATCAATATCCGAAAAAATTACCAGAAGATATCAAATATCTAACAGAATTTGGAGATGATCGAGTTGTTGCAGTTATCAGCAATGCTTTTAAGCCTCAATTCATTTTGGAAGTTCATTCATTCGATGGTGTAAAAGATGAAGCTTTTAATCAACTATCCGATCTTATCATAACTCTTTATCAAATGGCTTTGGTTCGATTACCTATAAGGAATAAGAATTTGTTGGGTGGTATCATGATTGGTTTTGGTTGGAGACCTGGTTTTGTCAAAGGATATTCTCTTGGTATGTCTAATAATTTTTGTTCCATTCTTAATATCATTTCACTTATTTCAATTATATAGGTATATATTCATTGCTCAATAATATCACTAAAGCACAAAAAGATGAAGATTTTCGCTTATGGGACACTCTACCCTACTTTAATTCTTTTCTTGCTCTTTGACTCAAAAAGCTCTGTAATAAGGCATTTGAAAAAAATCATGACCTTGCAACCAAAGTTGGAATACCGAATTGGTGTGACTCTGAATGGGAAGATATCAGCCACGAATATCTTTTATTTTCTAATGTTATTATCACTCATTCTGGATTCCACAATAGGATTCATATCAATAGGAATGATGCCAATTTTCTTACTTTTGGAATATTCTCATATATCAATCCGATAACTGGCCACCCAATACCATCTCCAGCTAAAATCAAAGGACATGGTTTATATTTTCCAGACCACCGGTGCATCATTGATTTTGGTTTGGGAAATGGTATCATCGAAACTATTTGGAATTCTTCTAAGGATAATCATCAAACGACCAAAGCTCCTCCTGGTTTGAAATCCTGTCAAGATTTCACTCATTTCGGTTGCTCATTTCAAATCAGTAATAAGTTGATACAAAGAATCAATAAGGTAAAGAAAGAAGGTAAAGTTATTTGATTTAAAAAAACTTTATCTAGATCCAAAAAGTATGGGGATTAGAGTTGTCATTGAAAATTTTATATTTTTTCATAAATTTTTAATAAATATTTTTTATATATCAATTTTCTCAAATAATGTGATGAGCCATCGACCTTGTGTTGTATAACAGGTAATCATGATAACATTTATTTGTTTCATGGGGTTCCTCTTTCCTATACCTGTAGAAAGTCCCAAACTTATGTTTCTCGACTTGGTCTGCATTTTGGCTTGAGGGATTGTCATTACATTAAACTAGGGAAATTGATATATATTAGATATTTATTTAATAATTTATGTAATTATATTAAATTTAGATGACTTCCACCCCTTACTTCAATAAAATGCAGGGGGGGGTATTGCCAAATTTTCAAATCTGACATGTGAAATTGATGACTTAGAAAAATTTTGGTGATACCCACCCCTTGCTTCAATAAAATGCAGGGGAGAGTATTGCCAATTTTTTTAAACAGATATAGAATTTTTTTGACTTGTAAATATTTTTGTGATACCCGTCCCTTACTTCAATAAAATCCATGGGGGGTTGTGCCAAAATTTTTTATAAGACTTGTGAAATTCTTGACATGTAAGAATTTTTAGGATACCGGTAAAATGCAGGGGGTAGTAAAGCCAAATTTTCATATAAAACTTTCAAGATTCATGACATGAAAGAATTTTTGTGATACCCACCCCTTACTTCAAAAAAATACAGGGGTGGGGGATTGTCAAATTTTCAAAGGAGACTTGAAAATTTTATTTAAAAAAAGAATATTTATCATTAAAATACGATATTTCAAGAAATACAGAAAATAATTGTAAAATTTATGTACAAATAAATATGAACACATGAAGTGTGAAAGAAATAAAAGAAACTAGTCAACAAAAAATTTCATTAAACGTTCTATTTCTTCAACAGATTTGTTTGCTTTAATGCATTCGATCAAGAAATCTTTCTTTTTAGAACTTTCTTGGAGATCATGCTTATACTTCATCTGTTCCATTAAGTTTTGATGCTCGAGTGTTTTTTCCTTATTTTTGGATTTTTCAATACTAAGAGTTAACTCAAACTTCTTCTCCTCCAAATCTTGGGCCCTACCATCCTTCTGTAAAGAGAGCTCAAACTTCTTCTCCTCCAAATCTTGGATCCGATCATCCTTCCGTAAGGAGAGCTCATACTTCCTCTCTTCCAAATCTTGTACTCTGTCATCCCTCCTTAAAGAGAGCTCGTATTTCTTCTTTTCAAAGCTCAGTGTCTCTTTAGCAATTTCCACTTGTTCTAGAGTGAGAATAAAAATTAACATAAAGTAGAAGAAAAGCAGAGTAAAGTAATAAGAGGTATGATATCACTTACCAGCATCACGTTTCTCTAAAAACTGTTCCATCGAAGAAAAAGGTGTTTGTGATGAAGTATCATTTTTTGTCTTCTTTGGGAGCGGAAATTTAGACTAGTTGAAGCCCTTCTCTTTTTGTTCAACGTAGCATTTTCCTCCTCATCATTGTCACTAGCTTCAGACTCAGTTGATTGAGGATCCTGGGTTTGTTCATCAGCCTTTTAAGAAATAAGAAAAATATAAGTAAATAAAAAAATAGAATTGATAAGATAAAAGAAACAGACCTGAGTTAGATTGGGTTGGGTTAAATCGCCAATAGGATCAATAGCAAAGCTATCTAGATTCGTAGAATTTAGAAGAGGGGAGGCTTGAGTGGAGGAAGAGGATGGGAAAAGATTTGCTTTGACATCATGTTCGGAGATAGGATCTTCTCCATCCAACATGTTTACAGGATTAACATCGGCTCACTCTCCAAAAATTGCATCCATCTCTTTAAAGTAAGGACATAAAGAATCAAGTTTATTGTCTATGGATTTTATACCCTTAGTTATATCAATGTCAGTAACCCCAAAACCAGTGGAAGATGAAAAAGCCTTTGCCTTCTTGTATTTTGCTTGATAATGCTTGAAGCGTTCAGACATCTTTTTAGGCAAAAGATCAATCCTTCCCTTGGTCTTATTGCGTAATTCATTTGCCATTAGAAGATAGCCATTAACTTTTGATGTGGGGGGCCGTCCTACTTTAGTGGCATACTCAGTACCAAAACAAGAATCATAGTTAGATTTGGTTTTCAGCCAGTTGATAAGAATGAGATGATCATCTTTTTTTAATTGAACAGTCTTTGATTTCTTGGCTGAGCGGGGAAAAGAGGAAGTAGTGGGAATTGAAGAACAACTGGGTGATGGCTGCCTTTGAGAAGATCTAGGATGACGAGGCATGTTATTATAAATGAAGATGAAAAGGAGCAGAAACAAGCAGATGAGATAGCGAGATGAAAAGGAGAAGAATCAAATAGATGAAATGGGGAGAAATTCTGAGCGGATAGAATGAACAGGATGGGATGAGAATGGAAGTGCGCAGCAAGGTAGAAGGCTGGGATATCCAGAAAGTTGTCCAAGATGTGGTTATGGAAAATTGAGTAAATAAATGTCGGATAAGAGGTGAACATTGACACGTAAAGTGTCTAATAACCCAATTATTAGAAAAAATAATTGCGGAAGATAATTGGGGTATGCAGATTATTTTCCGCAATTAATTTAATTGCGGATCGGTCAACATTGATACCCCCTAATATTATTAAATTAAGGTAAAAAAATATGAAAATGATTTGTTTTACAAAAAATAAATTGATATCCAAAAGCAATATGAGGGATAAAAAGGTAAAATTAAAGGGATCAAATATGAAATAAAAAATTAAAGTGAAATTCCTCCCATCAAGAGCAAGTAGACATGATGGGGTGAACGCCCACCAGTGGCACTAAACTTGGACTATAATTTCTTTTTTGTAAAAATAAAAAAAAATCCACTGGAGCTTTACCAAAACTTCAGGATGACAATTTTGCCATATCAAACAACTTCTATTGCAATTATTGAAGAAAAATTCATTTTCATTGCAATAGAGAGAATTGATCACATCAGACTGCATGTGACCAAAAGTGTCCAGCACAAGTTCGGCCGAACTTGTGCTGGACACTTTTATGATGGAGGTTAGCTAGGGTGGAATTTTTCTTCAGTTCATCTGGTATTTCTTATAAACATGTCCACTGGTATTTGATCTTTGTGCCTCACTCATATTTATCATTTGATTGATTTTTTGTCACCATTATGTTTTAATATTATAAGTATAGCAAAAACTTGTGTGCCAAATGCATACCGGGTGATGTTACACCTTTTATAATATTATTAAATAAAGGTAAAAAAATATGAAAATGATTTGTTTTACAAAAAATAAATTGATATACAAAAGCAATATGAGGGATAAAAAGGTAAAATTAAAGGAATCAAATATGAAATAAAAAATTAAAATGAAATTACTGCCATCAAGAGCAAGTAGACATGTTGGGGCAAATGTCCACCAGTGAGGCTAAACTTGGACTATAATTGCTTTTTTGACCAACAAAAAAGTGCCAATCTAAGGTTTAAAAAAACTTCAGCATAACCATTTAGCCATATCAAACAACTTCTAGTTCAATGATTGAGAGAGAATTGATCACACCAGACTGCATGTGACAAAAAGTGTCCAGCACAAGTTCGGCCAAACTTGCGCTGGACACATTTATGATGGAGAGTTGCTAGGGTAGAATTTTTCTTCAGTTAATCTGGTATTTCTTATAAACATGTCCATTGGTACTTGATCTTTGTGCCTCACTCATATATATCATTTGATTAATTTATTGTCACCATTATATTATTAATATTATAAGTATAGCAAAACTCGTGTGCCCAACGCATACCGGGTGATGTTACACCTTTTATAATATTATTAAATAAAGGTAAAAAAATATGAAAATGATTTGTTTTACAAAAAATAAATTGATATACAAAAGCAATATGAGGGATAAAAAGGTAAAATTAATCTCAAAGAGATCAATTATGAAAAACAAAATACTAGTAAAATTCTTGCTCTCAAGAGCCAGTAGAAGTGTTGAAACAAATGGGAGCCATCAGGGCTAAATTGTAATAAGTGACCTTTTTTTTAAAGATAAAAAATTATACACCTGAGGTTGGGAAGAACAACAGGTGGATGATTCAGCTAAACAAAACTACTTGTAGTGAAGTTTAATAAAAAAATGTTTTTTTCTTGCCATATAGAGAATTGATCCCATCTGACTGCATGTGACTAAAAGTGTCCAGCACAAGTTCGGCCGAACTTGTGCTGGACACTTTTATGATGGAGAGTAGCTTTGGTGGAAATTTTCTTCAGTTCCTTCATCTTGTATTTCTCATAAACATGTCTACTGGTATTTGATCAGTCTGTATCTTTCATATTTATCATCTGATTAATATTTTATCACCATTATATTATTAATGTTATTAGTATAGCAAAAACTTGTGTGCCAAATGCATACCATGTGAAGTTATACCTTCAATAATTTTTTAAAATAGACGTAAATAAATATGGAAAGGATTAGTTTTACAAAAATTAAATAGAAATTTAAAAGTAAAAAGAGGAATAAAAGAGTAAAATAAAAGTCAAAGAGTTAAAATATGAAAAAAATACTGGTAAAATTCCTGCTATCAAGAGCCAGTAGAGGTGTTAAAGCAAATGGGAGCCATCAGGGCTTAATTGTAATAAGTGACCTTTTCTTTAAAGATAAAAAATTATACACCTGATATTGGGCAGAACAGCAGGTGGATGATTCAGCTAAACCAAACTACTTCTAGTGAAATTTGATAAAAAAATTTTTTGTTGCCATACAGAGAATTGATCCCATCTGACTGCACATGACCAAAAGTGTCCAGCACAAGTTTGGCCGAACTTGTGCTGGACACACCTATGATGGAGAGCGGCTGGGGTAGAATTTTTCTTCAGTTCATCTGGTATTTCTTACAAACATGTCTACTGGTATTTTATCTTTGTGCCTCACTCATACATATTGTTTGATTAATTTTTTGTCTTAATTATATTATTAATTATATAAGTATAGCAAAAAATCGTGTGCCAAATTCATACTGAGTGATGTTACACCTTTTATAATATTATTAAAAAAATGTATAAAAATATTAAAATAATTTATTTTAAAAATTATTAATTGATATCCAAGAGCAATATGAGAAATAAAAAATTAATTTAAAGCGATCAAATATGAAAAACGAACTCCAAGTATTATTGCTAATATCAAAAGCCAGTAGAGATGTTGAAGCAAATGAGAGCTGTCAGGGATAAATTGTACTTAATTGATTGTTTTTTAAAGATAAAAAATTGTGTACCTGTGGTTTGGATGAACTCTAGGTGGATAATTCAGCTATATCAAACTACATCTAGTGAAGTTTCTTATCAAATAATTTTTTTCATTTCCATAGAGAGAATTGATCCCATCTGACTGCACCTGACCAAAAGTGTCCAGCACAAGTTCGGCCGAGCTTGTGCTGGACACTTTTATTATGGAGAGTAGCTAGGGTGCAGGTCTTCTTCAGTGCAACTGTTATTTTTTTAAAATATGTCAAATGGTATTTGATCTTTCTGTGTTATTCATATTTTATTATCTGATTAATTTTTTGTCATTAGAATTTCATTAATTTTATTAGTATAGAAAAAACTTGTGCGCCAAATGCATGCCATGTTATATTACACCTTTTATAATATTATTAAAAAATGTTAAAAAAATATGAAAATGATTTCTTTTCCAAAATTATAAATTAATATCCAAATGTAACATGAGTGATAAAAAAGTAAAGTAAAAGAGAACAAATATGAAAAAGAAAAATTCAAGAAAAATTCCTGCCTTCAAGAGCCAGTAGAGGTGTTGAAACAAATGGGTGCCATCAGGGCTAAATTTGATAAAATTTAATTTTTTTTAAAGATAAAAAATTTTTCACCTGAGTTTTGGAAAAACTCAAGGTGGATAATTCAGCCATACCAAACTACTTCTAATGTAATTATTTAGCATTTTTTTAAATTTAATTTCCACAGAGAGAATTGATCCCATCTGACTGCACCTGAACAAAAGTGTCCAGCACAAGTTCGGCCGAACTTCTGCTGGACACTTTTATGATGGAGAGTAGCTAGGGTGGAAGTGTTTCTCAGTACATCAGTTTTTTGTTTTTCACATTTCTATTGGGGTTTTAACTTTTTTTTATCATTCATATTTATCTTATAATTAATTTTTTGTCACTATATATATTATTAATGTTTCTAGTATAGCAAAAACCTGCATGCCAAATGCAAAATTGGTGATGTTACAACTTTAATAATATTATTATATAAAGTTTAAAAAATATGAATATGTTTAGTTTTTAAAAAAATAAATTGATTTTTAAAATTAAAAAGAGTAATAGAAAAGTAAAATGAAAATAAATGGGATCAAATACTAAATAAAAAATACAAGTAAAATTTTTACTATCAAGAGCCAGAAGTGGTGTTGGGACAGTTGGGGACCCCTAGGTCAAGACTTGGTCTAAAATTACTTTTTTGTATAGCTAACAAATTTTGAACTGAGGTTTGGACAGACTTCCAGGGGACAATTTTACAATATTAAACATTCTTTACTTAAATAATTGAGTGAAATATCATTTTTATTGCCACAGAGAAAATTTATCTCATATGACTTCATGCAACCAAAAGTGTCCAGCACAAGTTCGGCCAAACTTGTGCTGGACACTTTTATAATTGAGAGTAGGCATACAGCAAATCTTCTTAAACTCAAAAGGGATTTTTTATAAACATTTCCACTGGAATTTGATCTTTCTGTGTCATTTAAATTTACCATTTGATTAATTTTTTGTCATCATTATATTGTTAATGTTATTACTATAGTAATAACTTGTGTGAAAAATGCATACCAGGTGGTGTTCCACCTTTAATCATATATTATTAAATAAAGGTATAAGAGTATGAAAATTATTTATTTTAAAAATTAAAAATTGATATCCAAAGCAATATGAGCAATAAAAAAGTAAAATAAAAGGGATAAAATAAAAAAAATCTAAGGAAAATTCCCACTATCAATAACAAGTAGAGGTGTTAGATCAAATGTGCACCACCAGGGCTAAACTTGCACTATATTTTCTTTTTTGTTAAACCAAAGAAAGTGTCCTGATGAGTTTTGAAAATTCATCAGGAGGACATTTTGGCAATATCAAACTACTTATTGTGCAATGATTGAGCAAAATGTCATTTTCATTTCCATAGAGTAAATTTATCCCATCTGACTGCATGCAACCAAAAGTGTCCAGCACAAGTTCAGCCGAACTTATGCTGGACACTTTTATGATGGTGAGTATCTAGGGTGCAGGTCTTCTTCAGTTCATCAGGTATTCCTTATAAACAAATCCACTTGTATATGATCTTTCTGTGTCATTCATATTTATCATTTGATTCATTGTTTTTCACCATTATAATATTAATGTTATTAGTATTGAAAAAATTTGTAAGCCAAATGCATACTGGGAGATGCTACATCTTTCATAATCTTATTAAATAAAAGTAAAAAAAATATGAAAATTATTAGTTTTACAATAAATAAATTGATATTTGAAAGCAAAAACAGGAATAAAAAAGTAAAATAAAAGTGATTAAATATGAAATTAAACATTCAAATAAAATTTCTGCCAGCAAAGATAATTTGAGTTTTCAGACCAAATTTGCACCACCAGTTCTAGATTTGGAATATGTTTTCTTTTTTTAAAAATTAATAAAAGTGTCCACCTGATGTTTTCCAAAAAATCAGGAGGATAGTATAGCAGTATAAAGCTACTTCTTGTGCAATGATTGAGCAAAAATTCATTTTAACTTCCATTGAGTAAATTTATCCCATCTGACTGCATGCAACCAAAAGTGTCCAGCACAAGCTCAGCTGAAATTGTGCTGGACACTTTTATGATGGAGAGTAGCCATGTTGAAAGTCTTCTTCAGTTAATCTTATATTCATTTTAAAAATGTCTATGGGTATTTGATCTTTCTGTCTCATCCATATTTATTATTTGATTATTTTTTAGTCACCATTATATTATTAATGTTTTTAGTATAGCAAAAAAATGTGTAATGAATGTACACTGGATGATTTTACAACTTTAATAATATAATATAATAAATATAAAAAAATGTGAAAGTTATCAGTTTTACCAAAATAAAATTGATATTTAAAAGCTAAAGGATAAATAAAAGGGTAAGATTAAAATTAAAGAGATCAAACATGAAATAAAGATATTAAGTATAATTTCTGCTATCATGAGCCAGTAGAGGCTTCAGAGAAAATGGGCACCATCATAGATTAACATGGATCAAATTTACTTTTTACCAAAGGAAAAAATTGTCTACCTTAGGTTTAGACAAACTTCCAGGGGACAATTTGTCTATATAAAACTACATTCAGTGCAATGATGGAGTGATAATTCAGTCTCATTTCCATAAAAAGAATTGATTGCGTCTGACGGCATGCAACCAAAAGTGTCCAGCACAAGTTTGTCAAAACTTGTGCTGGACACTTTTATCATGAAGAGTAGCCAGGGTGCAAGTCATTTTTAATCATCTGAAATTTCTTATAAAAATTTCCACTGTTATTAAATCTATGTGCCTCACTCATATTTATCAATTGATTAATTTTTTGTCACCATTATATTATTAATATTATCAGTATAGCAAAAAATTGTGTGCCAAATGAATACTGGGTGATGTTACACCTTTTATAATATTATTAAATAAAGGTAAAAAAATATGAAAATGATTTATTTTACAAAAAATAAACTTCTATCCAAAAGCAATATGAGAGGAATAAAGTAAAATAAAAGAAATCAAAGATGAAAATTAAAATCCAAGTTAAATTCCTGCCATAAACAGAAAAAAGAGATTTTGAATTAAATTAGAACAATCAGGGCTAAACTTGCACAAAATTTTCTTTTTTGTAAAAATAAAAAAAAATCCACTTGAGCTTTACCAAAACTTCAGCATGAAAATGTTGCCATATCAAACTACTTAAGTGTAATTTTATATCAAAAATTTATCTTCCTTTCCATAGAGAGAATCGCTCCCATCTGACTGCACCTGACCATAAGTGTCCAGCACAAGTTCGGCCGAACTTGTGCTGGACACTTTTATAATGGAGAGTTGCTAGGGTAGAATTTTTCTTCAGTTCATCTAGTATTTCTTACAAACATGTCTACTGGTATTTTATATTTGTTCCTCACTCATTAATATCATTTGATTAATTTTTGGTCGCCATTATATTATTAATTTTATAAGTATAGAAAAAACTCATGTGCCAAATGCATACCAGGTGATGTTATGCCATTTATAATATTATTAAATAAATGTATAAAAATATGAAAATGGTTTATTTTAAAAATTATTAATTGATATCCAAAAGCAATATTAGGAATAAAAAATTAAGTTAAAGGGATCAAATATGAAAAAAGAAATCCAAGTAATACTCCTACTATCAAAGGCCAGTAGAGGTGTTGAAGCGAATGAGAGCCATCAGGGTTAAATTGTACTAAATTGACTTTTTTTCAAAGATAAAAAATTGTGCACCTGTGGTTTGGATGAAATCTAGGTAGAAATTTTGGCTATGTAAAACTACTTCTAGTGAAGTTTTTTATCCAAAATTTTTTTTTCATTTCCATAGCGAGAATTGATCACATATGAATGCAACTGACCAAAAGTGTCCAGCACAAGTTTGGCCGAACTTGTGCTGGACACTTTTTTGATTGTGAGTATCTAGGGTGCAGCTCTTCTTCAGTGCAACTGGTATTTTTTTAAAACATATCCACTGGTATTTGATCTTTCTGTTTTATTAATATTTTATCATTTGATCAATTTTTTGTTACCAGTATATTATTATTTTTATTAGTATAGCAAAAAAACATGTGCCAAATGCTTACAGGGTGATGTTAAACCTTTAATAATTCTATTAAATACAGGTAAAAAATTATGAAAATGATTTGTTTTACATAAAATTAATTGATATCTAAAATAAAAAAAAGGGATAAAAAGAAATAGGTTGAATAATAGGGATTTTATATGAAATTCAAAATTCAAGCTAAATGCCTACTTTCAAGGCTCAGAAGAGGTGTTGGATAAAATGGGCATCATCAGGAATAAAATTTTACTTAATTTGATTTTTTGAAAAACTAAATGAAGTTTTCAACTGATTTTTTTCCAATATTTAGTTGGACACTTTAACTATATCAAATTACTTCTAGTACCATGATTGACCAAATTAAATCCTCATTTCCATATGCAGAATTGATCCCATATGGCTGGACCAGGCCAAAGGTGTCAACCACAAGTTTGAGAATTCTTCTGGTGGACACTTTTATGATGGACAGTAGTAGGGTGCAAGTCTTCTTTAGTTAATCTAGTATTCCTCATAAACATTTCCAACTTATTTTTGGCCAAAAATCAGGTGGAAAGTTTTTCCATATAAAATTACTTCTAATGCCATGATTGACTAAAAATTGATTCTCATTGCCATATAGAGAGTTGATCCCATATGACTGGATCTGGCAAAAGTTTCACCACAATTTTTGATAAACTTAAGTTTGAAAATTTTATGATGGAAAGTAATTGCAAGTCTTCTTCATTTCATCAAGTAATCCTCATTGAAATTTCCACCTGTATTTTGGCCAAACTTCAGGTGGACACTTTGGCCATATTAAATTAATTCTAGTTCCATGTTGATAAAAAACTGATACTTATTGCCATATATAGATATTAAACCCATCAGACTGTGCCTTTCCAAAATTGTCTACCTGAATTATGGCTAAACCTCAGTTGGACACTTTTATGATGCAGAGTAGCTAGGGAAAAAGTATTCTTCAGTTAATTTGGTATGCGTAATAAATTTAACCTCCTGAAGTTTATCTTAACTTGAGGTGGACAATTTCGGAAAGCACCAGTTAGTCACTATCCATCAAAAAAGTGTTCACCAAAATTTTGGCTAAACTTGTGGTGGACCCCTTTGATCAGCCACAGTCAGATGAGATCAACTCTTTAGATGGGAATGAGGATAATGTTTTGGTCAATCATGGAAATAGAAGTAGTGTGATGTGGCCAAATTACCCCCCTGAAGGTCAGACAAACCTCAGAAGGACACTTTTTAGCAGGGAGTAACTGAGAAAAATCCATTTATCAGAACGAAAATCTTTTTTTGGATAGATGCCAAGGTTTCATACTTGTGTATTATGGTCAGTATTAATTTTGAAAGTGTCTGTCCAAGCAATTTCATTGCCCATCATGACTCATTTTGTTTTAAATGTTTCAAACTGCGTGATACAGTATTAAGGTGTCACATAGTATAATTAAGTTCTATTATGTGCCCTCCTATGATGCCTAAATTTATAATTTAATATCTTACATAATAATTTTTTTTATATAAATTCATAAATATTTTATTTTATTATCAAATTTAATAGAGCAAGTATCCTGAATTATTATATATGCATAAGCTTAGGTTAGATCAATTTGTGCTCAATTTGTTCTCATCAGAGGACCAAAATCATGTTATGGAGGATCAACTTGTGCATAATTTGGAATCAGTTGATATTCTGTCTATAATCAATCTGAGAATAAATGTAAATCTAACTCTAATTTACTTATGTTTATAAAGTATTCATAAACCTGGCATATTTAAGGGACACTCTAAATTTCAAGAGAGGGGATTGCTAGCAATTCACCCCTAGATTTCCCGTGGTGAGTATTAGAAATCTTGTGCTTTATAAAAAATAAAAAAAAACTTATTAACTTTCAGAATATAGAAAAGATAATATTAAAGAGAAATTAGCTATACATTTTAATTTTGAGTTTAATGAATAAAATATTCAAGCAAAAAAAAATTAGTGGAAAACTTGGTTTTATTGGCTTGTAAAATATGGTCCTTAGATTTTTCACCCCTGGTTCTGAACTATTTATATTATTTTTCAAGTATAAGTAGACTTTGTATAGTACATTGAATTCCTTTTAGTTGAAATTATAATTACAATAAAATTTCACTCATTAATAGCAGGGTTTCTAAAACATAAAGAATTCCCTTGTTATTTTTTGCTTAAACATTTAGGCTAAATCTCAAAAAGTTTTATTTATGAGTCTTGCATCTAGCTGCTCCAAAAATCTATTACAAAAATTCTAAATCCTCCAAATTCTTACAAATATTAAATAATTTCAAATATATTTAAAAAAAATTCCATTTTGTTTAATTTTTTTTACTTACTAGTGTCTGTAGTCCAAAAGCAGTGATAAAATCATACTTTATTCCAAACATTCCCCTTTGGTGCTTTAAAGTGGCCACATGTCCAATAATTGAATCTTGATTTATCACAATTGGTGTTGCTTTTTCTACTCTTACTAAATGGGAATGCACTTGTGGAAACCCCTCATAGAAATCCTTTTTTGTATCTTCTGGTATAAGCTCTTTAAATGGACTTACAATTAGATAGACTTTTTCAGTATTGTCCTTTGAACTAAAAAGCTGATCAATATGCCCAAATTGACTATCTTTTCCAAAGTAGAATTAAATGGTAGAATTCATAGAATTCTGGTCATGAGCTTTATGATTCTTTCCATGAACCAATATTCTTGCTACATTTTCAACTACCCAGTCTCCTACCTTCTCTGATGGTAACAAAGCCCATTTAGATGTCTCTTTTCTCAAGTTTGCCCTTTCCCATTTTTTAAATAATGCCTCAGTTAAATTTATATGTCTTTTTTTTGTATTGTGTTCAATTTTTTTAATATTAGATCCATACTGAGCATCATCTTCAGCTTCACCTAGTTCCAATACCCTAGACTTCTGATTCCAGTGCTTGAGCATGGTCTGTGGTATTTCTTCTATGTTCAATAAAAATAAATTAGCTCATTTACATTTTTAAGCACCCAACTACCAAACTAAATACCTGGATGATTATTGTTTGGAATTTCCAATAATATACCATTGACTGTTTCAGCAGCCCAAGTAGCCATACCTATGGGTGGATCAAAACGTTTAATAATTTCTGGAAAATGTTGAGTGAAATGTAGATTTAGCTTAAAGATGATATTTTTCCAACCTTCTTCCAAGCAGTTATGATACTAAAATAGCATTTTTTTTAACTCATAAACTTCATCAGTGGATACATTTTTTAAAGTCAAAAAGTTGGTCATTGAACATAAAGTGGTGAGTGATTTGAGAAGATAATATTCTCTAGTTTTGTGGTCTGACAACACTGATGTATCAGCTTGATTAAATTTTTCTACCCAAAGGGGGATAAGTGACAAAGAAAAGTAAAAATTATAAAGTACATGCCACTCCACAGCTTTGAAGGAACCTAACTTTTTAGATCCTACTTGTTTTGGCACTTGTGAAATCCAGGAGGGTTTTTTTGTTTGCTTAATCACATTATACACTTCTTCTAGCTCAGTGGCTGAAAATTGTGGATTTCTAGTTCTTTCACTTTCTTTCTCTTTGCCCTTCTTTTTATCTTCCTTACTTCTAATAGTCTCAAGGGATGAATTAGATCTTTCACTTTCAGATATGCTAATACTCATTTGCCTTAAGTTATAGATCAAATTTCCACTTCCACTTCCAGAAGCATGTTCTGAGCCAAACTCTAAGGTTTGAAAGTGATGTTCAGAACTTTATGACTTTGTCCTGCTGTTTGATCTTTCTGATTCAGCTCCTCTACTATCCATTCTAATATTTGTTTGTGATGGTCTTGTTGTACTTGTTTATTGTAGTCTTTTATGCTGTCCCACTGGTTCAATATTATCAGCATCCCTGCTGATTAAGCAGCTTCTATGTTTTTTATACTGCTTATTTAGAAATATATCAGAAAGTGCATCATCATTGTCTCTTCTTACATGCCAATTTTTTTCCTTTTTCAGCTTTTTTTCAAGGTCAATTGTGGCATTTTTTATTAGATAAAAATTTAGACTGTGATCTTTAATATTTCCAAGCATGTGTAAATTCATCAAGTCAATTGAGGAATATCCTGTAGAATGCCAATATACAAGGTTATTTAGCTTGCTCCATCAAGCCCCATGACTCCTAACAATAGATACCCACTCCCAATGTGACCAAAACTTTTTCCACTTCTCTTCCCGGTGCATATGATCCTCATGAGTATGTAAGGAAAAAATTTCAACTTGATGCTCAAAAATTTTGTCTTTTGAAATATGACAGACAGAGAAGAACTTAGTGGATGAGTGAATTTCAAAACCAGAAATCTCTTTTATTTCAGGAATGTCTCCTAAAAAGAGAATAATTCAACTCTTATTTTTTGGCCTCGTGGACAGTGAGGTGTTTTTTCAAGAAATATGCCATCCCATAGAGTCTTTAGTTCATTGACAAGAGGCTTCAGAAGATGATTTATTTGTTAACTAGTTGGCTCAGTTGGACCAAGAATAATAGCATAAAAAAATAGATTTTTGGTTTTGTATTGATCTTCTGGAGGCAAGTTCATACAAACCAAATCTAAGAGGTCATCAAAGTAAAGCTTCCGGAATCTAAAAAAGAGAATTTTTACATTAAGTTGCTTATTCAAAGCTCTGAAAAATTGGTATGGTTTCTGAGTAATCTTGGTCAATAAACTATACACCTAATAATAATGTGTTAATATAAATTTTTAAAATAAGTTTGTAAATAAAATCAAGAAGCTCAAATAAGGTCATTATTTTCATTAAAATATTATCGAAATAACTTGGAAAATCAAAATGATTCTGCATAATATTTTTACCCGTTTATCATGCAATAATTTTCTATTAAAGCTTATTTATTTCTTTCTGAATTAATTATGAAGATACATAGATATCCAAATTTTATAGAGAAAGATATTCATGAGAAAGCTCATCTTTCAGTCCACTCAACTCTTCATTATTAATTCTTTTCAAAATAAAAAAATTCTAAAAGTAGTGTTTTTGTTGTCATATATTTTCAAAATTTTATATTTTCCTTCATTTTGTGTTTCATAATGTATATTATGAGCTCTAGTTGTTCTTATTTTCCTCAGGGAAAAATACCTACTAATTCCTGTGTACTTAATAAAATATTCAATGAGATACTCCCTCAATCAACTTCTCATTTTTGCAGGTCTATTTACAATTTCTGTTGTGTTCTTTTGAATATTTCACCTAAGTCTAATGAATGGAAGCTGAGCTCCACCAAAGAACAACTACAAAGGCTCTCATTGTTCAATATAAGCTCTCTCAAAATTGATATTAATTTACCATATCCTAAACAAAATTACCACATTTCTGAACAAATCCCTACTATATTCAACAATGCTTTTATTCACTTTCTTCATCAATGAAACTTTCCCAGAAAAAGGTTTTCTTGGAATCTTTATTGGTTTCACGAGTGGAATCAAGTTTTTGAAAAAATTATCATTAAGCATTGGGATAAAGCTTTGTAAACTAATTATTTAGTTTCTTATTCAATGGACTCTAATCATATTTCCTACCTAAATCAAATGGGGTTTCTTCACCACTGGTTTGTAGGTCATGCTGATAAATTATGACTTATAAAAGATTCTGATAGTTTCCATGAAATAGTTGAAATAAGAATGTATAAATATAAAATAAAAAAGAAAGTAAGAACTAATATTTTTCTCCTATTTTTTCACAAGCTTATATAATTTTGACAATATTTTTCAGAGTTATTTTAACCAAACTCACCTTCTTAAACAACTTCCAAGTGGTGAAACCTTTGAGAATCTTTTCAAAAATGTCAAATGTTGCTCAGACACAAAAATTGATGATGAAGGTTCTTTTAAGTGGATATTATTGCCATGGTAATCTGAAGAATTCTCAAGACTTGCACAAAATCTTGACGATAAACACATTCAAATCCAAGAAAATTCCCCTTATTCAGGAGAAAAACTTAAGAACTTGGTGCTATATGATAGATTAAATTTGGTATCCTCAATTGAGACTCACTTTAATTCTTTTTCAGCCCCCAGGGGTTCGCCAGGTGAGTGCTATTCTTCATTGTATCTCACTTCTCTAAATCCTCAACAAATAAGACTTCTTAATTGTCAAGCCCCAATAAACATTTCCTACATACTTGAACAAATTTCAAATTCTAATGTGAGTTATTGATTAATTCCCTAATCAATAATCTAGCAGACTTATATTCATTTTTTCCAATGTTTGGGACACTTAGTCTTAAAAAATTATAACGGAAATTTTTTTTTAGCTATGATGCAACTTTATTAAAAGAAAATTTCACCTAAATAGTTAGCTCAATCTTTTTTCTTTGTATCTTATAAATTCTGAGTTCAATACTTCTGCTTAAAAAATACTTGAGTCCATGAACTTCATTTTGTTGGCCTATTCTATACAGACAATCAACTGCTTGCTGTTCAACTTCTGGATTCCAATTAGGCTCCTGTTTCAATATATTAAACAAATTATCTTTTCAACCTTTTTTGTTTCAATATAAAACTCTTTGAATTACCTTTATATATACATTTTTTGCACATCTCAAGTCTATTCCAACTCCTTCAGCCTTGATTGTACCAAGCAAAACTTGAAATCTTTCATCATTTTGGAATTTGTCCAGATTTTCATCCCTTTTTTTCATGCTCAACTTTCCTACAAGCTCTGTGTAGCTAACTCCATGGTCATCTAAAGCCTTTTTTTATACTATTTAAATGGATAGAATATTGAAATGCTTATTAAGCTAAAAATAACGTATTGAGATAATTAATAGAATTACTGACATTTTCAAAAAGTCAGCATATTCTGAAAATATAACAGCCTTGGGACAAATTATCCCCCTTTCTCCCTTTAAGAAATTTTCCAAATAGCTGACTGGATGTATAATATTTTCTGAATGTTTCCAAATGAAATGAAATGTTGGAGGTTGATCTGGGTTTTTGTAGACAGGGTGGTTACAATATTGCCGTAAAATTAACAGTTCTTGGAGAAACACAGCTGAGTCCCAAGGAAGGTTGGTGTTTCAAGAAGACCCATAATACTCAGAAAAACATCCTTGAAGCTTGGTAAGTTTTGAGTTCCAAGGATCTGATAATTCTACAGATATTTCTTGCTCAATTGTTTGAGAAAGTGATAAGATTTCTTCTTTAGTCCTCCACAGGAATATGACATTCATGAGAGTATGTATTGATTTTATTGAGCTAGAGCTTCTTCTATTTAAGCTATTCATAAGAAAAATAATCCACAACCAGTTTTCTTGCCATAATTCAATTCTGAGGAATAATATAAGGCTTTGAAGATCAGTTGTCTGGTTCTGGAGTGGTATCCCTGCCAAGCATAGTTGATACTCAGCCTCCAGGTCTAATATATTCTGATTCTTCTGCAACTGGGGATTCTTGATTGAATATTTAAATTATATTAAAAATTTCATCTTCTTTTATAATATTATTTTCAAAAACTTTATTAATTCAAATGAATACTTACTGAGCCTCATCTAAAACTATTCTGTACCAAATGTGTTTATGAGTTACTGGTAGAATAGGTTGAGGAGTTTTCTTTGAAGAAAATTGACTTGCTGTTTCATAGGTAGTCAAAACAACTAGTTGGTTCTGAAACTCCTCAAAAAAAGTTTTCTTTGCATCCTTCTCATAAAGAGCCTTGAAAGGTAGTGCATTATCTTCAAAGTGAGATCTTATTTCATTGACCCAGTTTGATAGTGTTGCAAGTGGGAAAATGATGAGAGTTTCTGATTTCTTAACTTTCGCTTCTCCACCACCCAAGAGTTGGAATCATCTGGCTTCACTTTGAGTTGCAGTAATTAGGCCAAGAGTTGAGAGGGTCTTTCCAAAGCCCATATCATCAGCTAGAATTGAACCAATCCCTGTAGAGGATAACTCATCTTCAGGAAGTTGTTCATAATAATTTTTAGAACCTACTCTCAGCCAGCTGTTGTCTGCATACCTCCACAGGTTCACTAACCTTTTTGATAAGTTATTTTTATTGTATATAATAAAAGTGATAGCTTGAATCTGATGCATTTTCAGAGTTGTTTTGATACCACGTATAGATAGATTTCCCATTTGATTATCCCTTTTCCAAGAGATTTCAGAAGTTGTGTTAATACAAGAATGAGAAATATTGAAGAAGACGGTTGGATTATAGTGTGGAGTCAGTGTCAAATCAATTTGAGCGTTTAGAAATACTTCTTTAGCCTGACTAATAAAATCAGTCAAATATAAATGGAGGCCACAAATTCTATACTGCCTGTTTAAAGGTAGAGCCAAGTAAGAGCAAAAATAATAAGGTATTTGGGGACTTAAAGCCCTTTTCTAAGTTAAAATTTGTGATCCAGATCCAATTTCTCCAAGTAGTTTTCCAATTTGGAAGCTCTGTTTGTTAGAAAGATCACCAATAGGTGTTGCTTCTCCTTTGAATAATCCAAAAGCATGAACTAAAGATCTTCCTTTTTTCATAATAACTGGAGTGGAGACTTCATCAAATACTGATTTTTCCCTTGGAAAAATAGGTTTAAAATTTAAAGATAATTGTCCAATGCATCTTAAATTTGACATTTTAATTAAATGAATTTTATTTTTATGGTGGTAGTTTAAAGAAAGAGAGGATTAGAGAAATGTTTCGAAAGAGAATGAAGTAGAGAATATATATAATTTTGGATGAATATTCAAAATTGAATTTTTCATGTATGTTAATAATTAATGTTGACTCACATTTTAATAATAAATGAATACAGATAGATAACTGAAGGAAGTGCATTATTTTAGAGCCTAATTTTTGTGCCAATATATTATAATTAGTTTCTTCAATAGCGTCAATAGACAAAAAAAATTCATTACTATTTTTTCCCCTTATAAAATATATATATATATATTCTCCTAAATTAAATTTTTTGAACATTGTCTTATATTTTTTATTCCAAGGAACAATAAGAAATTTCTATTAATAATGGCTCAATATCAACTTTTGTCTATAAAATTTAAAATTATGTGCAAATATTTTTACAGAGTTATATTTTTATTTATAAGATTTTTAAAAAGGACTTAAATAGTATGCTTTTTTATTTATTTGGGGAAATAAAAATGATAATAGAAATAATATTCCAGACCTAGTATACTATGTGTTATTTAAGATATTTCAACTAATATCAAACCTGACCTCCCAAAATTAAATGGATCTTGATATAAAATTGAATATTATGGTATGTTAAGTGTTGTGGCTCAACCATTGCTCAAATTTGGTCCAACTGATGCTCAACTTGAATACAAAGCTCTTCTCAAGAAGGGATAGATTGAGGCTCAATTTAGGGCCAACTTTTTTTCAAACTTTATTCATCTAATCTAAAAACATTTTCTAAAACTTTCACAACATTTCCCCAATTTTATCCCAACCTCTTCCTGAAATTTTCAAAGAGAGGGAACTTCTAGCAGTTCACCCCCTGATTTCCTGTGGTGATTTGTGCTATGAATTTTAATAGACAGGAGCAAAAGATATTGAATAAGGGGGCTTTGTGGGGAAAGAAGCATGGGTTTTTCCTCATTGGACAACTGATATAGTAATCTAGTTACTAATTAGTCTCCTAAAGATGGAGCCCCAACTTAGGCAGTCTAGTTAGTCTCACTGATGTTTCAGAATAGTCATTCCCATCTTAGGCTAGTGTCAGTGCTATTATTAGTCCTCCCTCTTAGGTCTTAACAATAGCCCATGAGCAGGTGGTGCACCTCTTCAAAAACCATATGAGTGACCACCATTTTTGTGCAAGTGTGTGAATATTCAATTGTTAAAAATGATTGATGAACCACCAGACTTATATTTACTACATGTATAAATATTCATCTCAGTAAAGGTACCATCACCATTCTTACCAAAAGGAAAATAATTTAATGGCCTGATTTTTGCCTTTGAAATGATAAATATAGCTTCAAACTGTTCTTCCCCACCCTGATAGTAGCCTGAAGTAAAAAAACATGATGTAAATTTTCAGTTTGTGTTCTCCACACATTTTCCATTCAAAATGGAAATTTTATTTCATGCACTGTAACTATAAATGTGAATTATGAATTATGCAATATTCATCATGCAATAATCAAAATTTATAATTCATAATGCTTACTGCACATTGCATGTTGCATAATGAATAATGAATATTTCACATTTTATAATAAATAATGAATATTGCATATTCATAGCTACAGTGCATGCAAAATGACTTTCATTTTGAATGAACAATGTGTGGCAAACATAAACTGAGAATTTCCATCATGTTCTTTTACTTCAGGCTACTATTGGAGTAGGGAAGAACAATTAGTATTAATTTTTAGCATTTTGAAGGAATAAATAAGGCCATAATATTATGTTTCCTTTGGTCCCAATGCTAATTTTACTTTCTTTGAGCTGTGTGTTTATACATGCAGGAAATATAAGTCTAGTAGTTCATCAACCATTTTTGACAAGTGAATATGCGCACACTTGCACAAAAATGGTGTTTACTCAAATTGTTTTTGAATAAGTGCACCATCTGCTCATGGGATATACAGAAATATCTGATTTACCATGTCCTAAAGCTCATATTATATGGTTCTGATAGTTCTACTGATCCTTTGATAATGGCTTTTATTTTCATGTTGTATGAACTGTTTCAATTGGTAGAAATTCTGAAATTAATTATTCTAAATGATGGTTAGTGATATTTTAGTTTACAATTTTATTGGAAAAGTGGAAAGTGAGATGATAAAATAGCTATGAAAGTAAAAGATATGATATTTGAGTATAAAATATTGACAGAAATAGTGCACATGAAATAAGAGAAAAATGTTTGAAAATAATGAAATGTAATCTTTAATTTTTATTTATGATGTTGAAATATAAAATGAGATTTGGAGAAATTTTAGAGAATGATGGACTGTGATATTTTAACAAAAAATTGAAATTTAAAGGGAAATATGACACCAGAAATAAAAATTGGGTGCCTAATAGCAGGTGCCAATCCCTATCTTTTATTCAGCTCAGTTTCAGATTAGCTGTAATTTTTCTGGAAAAAATGAGCACTTAAAAGTAAGCACGCTAGCTTTCAAAGTACCAAATCTGAGTTTCTCTTGAGTCAAAGATGAATTGAGGGATTGGAACCTGCTAAAAGGTACCAGATGCTTGTTGTGGTGTGAGATGAGAAAAAGGTTAGCAAATGATAAAATATGGTATTTGAGAACAAAATAATTATTTGAAAAAGGCATTGTGGTGTTCCAAAGCTGGGCAGGCCTTTGGGGTGTGTATTTAAAGGTTTTTGGTATGTAGGGTATAGTTGGGGTTATGGTGTTTTTTATTGGTGTTCCGTTAGTTTTTAGATGTTTAGTTATGTTTTTATAGGCTTAAGTTAGGGTTACTTATTATTTCTCATCTTATTGTCCTTTCTTTTCTCATAATTTTGGTATGTGTTATGTGTTATTAGCTTGTTTTTATGTGTAGTTACTGTTGTTTTGTTGTTTAGAGGGTGTTTTTGGGTATTTAAAGGCCTAAAAGTGGCCACCTGCCTGTGCACATGGAAGCCTCTGAAGACATTTGTATGCATGTAGAGAGGTGAAATAGTTGTATTTGGCTGGGAAAAATCCAGGGTGGTCTGTGTGTGAGATATTCAAGAAAGTTTAAAGACATTCTAGTTTATTATCAACCATCTGGTATACCTGGAATCTTGGTGCTTCACCCTTTTGTGTGTGTTTGTGGCATCTTTTTGCTGGGTTGTGAAAAGTTTAGTTCTTACTTGACCTCAAATCTTGTCACTGTTTTTTCTGGTATAGTCTTTTAAGCTATATCAAGTATTATTGCTGTCTCTGGTGTGGCTTTGCAACCTACATCAAGTATCATTGCTTTCTCTGGTGTGGACACTGGCCTACATTTCAGTTCTTTGGTTTGGTAGTATGTCTGGTGACTACGTTCTTAGCTTATTAAGTATTCAAGTGTTTTGGAAAGGGGTTTTAGCAAAAAAGACTCAATTTAAGCTAGCAGTTAAACCTCACTTTGTTTTTCTAAAGGGACAGGGGAGTTTCTCTGTGGTTTTTCTCCAACTCCCTTGTTCAAGGCCTATAGCTAGTACTATATAATTTTCTACAGCATGTGAGTTGAGTATAGAGATTTTTAATAATGAAATATGATATAACATTATCAAATTATGATGGAGAAGTAGAAAGTGGAAGCATAAAAAATTTTTAAAAGGAA
Organism: Hemileia vastatrix; assembly: GCA_030280995.1. Taxonomy (NCBI): domain Eukaryota; kingdom Fungi; phylum Basidiomycota; class Pucciniomycetes; order Pucciniales; family Zaghouaniaceae; genus Hemileia; species Hemileia vastatrix. The sequence goes on from JASXTE010000015.1 coordinate 26,472,574, forward strand.
GAAATGTGATATTTGAGTATAAATTATGATAGAAAGATAGCAAGTGAAATGTGAAAAAACACTAGAAAAGATTGAATGTGGTACTTTAAATTAAAATTGATATGGAAAAGGGGAATGTGAGATTAGAAAGAAGTTAGTGAATGTGAAAATATGCTTTTGGAGCACAAAATATTTATTGGAAAAATTCAGGTGATTTGAATAAAAAATTAGTGAATAAAAAAATGTGATATTTCATAATCAAACTGTGATGGAGAAGTAAAAAACAGTAAAAGGAAAAAATGATGAAAATGATGAAATTCGATATTTGAGAATAAAAGTTTGATAAGAAATAGCAAGTCAGATGATTAAAAAAAACAAGTGATGAAATGTGATTATATAGTATAAAATTATAATTGAAAATTGGGAAGAGTAAGTATCTATCAAATGAAGAAATTTGATATTAGAAGGTGAAATCATGATGAAAACTTTCTAAATTAGACTCATAAATAATGTGAAGAATTGTGAAAAAGTGGTATGAAAAAATGAAGTGGAAAAAAAGTTAAAAGAAATTTTACAATGTGATAAAGAAAGATTACTGAATGAGTTCTGGTAAAATCCTGGTCATATGCAGGATGAATGCAGTGAAAAGAAAAAAAATAATTGTGTACTTTCATGCAGGTCCCCCTGAATTTTCCTGGTTTATAGGACTCCATTTTTTATTCTCCACAAGAGGTCTTAACTTTGATTAAGTTTCACACTTTTATATTGCTTCCAAATGAACATCAGCCGCATAATATGTTTCCACTCTGTGGTAGCTTGGTAATACACTATTATATGTTTAAATTTTTTTTATATTTTCAGCCATATCATTCAACATATATATCAATTTTATTCAACCCTATCTTAAAATCATATAAAATAAGACAAAGAAGCAAAAAAAGAGTGTGTGTGAAGGGATCAACAAATTGGAAGGTTTATAGACTATTAAATAAAAAAACAAAAAATAGAATTAAAAAATTGTAATAGAGATGAAAATTAAGATAAAAATTACCAGAAAAAATGAAACAGAAATCAAGGAATATAAATTCCATGAGTGTAAGAAAAATGACACTATCAATGAAAGAAGGAAGTCTGGGATCATGGTTGTGGATGGAGATTAGTTGTTCTGGCTCTGACTGTGATGCATAATTTTGAGGTGCTCAATGAAATTTTTTGACAGCTAATGACATTCAAGGTTAATCAAGATTTCTGTGACAAAACAGCAATACATCTCAGAGGTGCACCAAGGCTGAATTATATAGCTGTATCATGTGAGCTGGCATTCTTAGTGTATAGTGCACAGTCTTGCAGAAGAATTACTTCTGAATCAGAACTGGATCAAATCAATCATAGGAATTAATATTAGACTTCGGGCTGATTTCTTAGTTTCCTCCTGTGGAAAAATTGACTATTTTCTGATCATTACCCTATATATAATAGAAAATCTCAACATTTTCATTATGTTTTACTCATTCACTTAAACTGATACATGTGGCTAAAAAATCATAGCTATATTAGAAACAATTTGTGTAAAAAATGAAAATTTGGAAAGAGTTACCTGCATTTTTTAGCACCAACATCGAACAGGTTCTGTCATTAGTTTCAGACCCTCAGTTTTTTTCCATAATGTATGATCCATTGCTAAAAATAAGATCAATCTCAGCCACCATCCACTATCTTTTATCTCATTCCCTCCTCCTCCCAACCACCATACTACATCATATACAAACACTGGATTTTAATTTCAGCCTCATCTTCTGCAATATCATTATTAGGGGGTATCAATGTTCAGGGATCTGCAATTAGGGATCAGGAATTTTTTTTCCCGGGATCAGACATTATTAATTGCGGAAGATTCTTATCCACTAGCCCCGGGGCTAGTGGATAAGGAATCCACAATAATGCATTATCCTGCCTCTTATACCCCAATTTCCATTCCTAATTCCTGATCCCAAACTCATCACATCCATGAGGCATATCCAGAGAGTAGTCTAAGATGTGGTTATGACAGAAAGTTGTCCAAGATGTGGCTATGAAAAATTGAGTAGAAAAATGTCGGATAAGAGGTGAACATTGACATGTAAAATGTTTAATAACCCAATTATTAGCAAAAATAATTGCAGAAGAAAATTGGGGTATAAAGATTTTTATCCGCAATTAAATTAATTGCGGATCCCTGAACATTGATACCCCCTATTGTAAATGTCATCTTGTTTTCAGATAGGGGTGCAGTATTTTGTATTCTTTCTTCTTTCTTCTTTCTTCTTTTTCTTTTTTACTTATTTTATCTTTTTTATTTTTATTCTTTGTTATTTCTTTGATTTTTTTCTTCTCTTAATTTTCTTATTTATTATTCACTCAATTTTTTTTATTTTTTTTATTTTATCAAATTTCATTTCTCCTTTTTCTTCTTGTCTTTTTTTATTTATTTTTTCACTCAATTTTTTTATTTTTTTTATTTTATTAGGGGGTGTTAAATCTATAAAATGTTCAATTACAAATCTTCGGATAAGTTTGGGAAAACTTACACTTATCTAAGTGTAGATTTCTAAAACACACTAGTACCAAAACTGATGTATCTCAAAACTCAAATAAGTCACTTTTTTCACTTAAATATATACTTTTTCAACTAAAAGTTCTGGTTTTACCATATATTTCCATTTTACTGATTTTTCAGAATTATCCCATTCATACACAGCACTGCATCATAACACTTTACAACTCAAAAATCATACAATATTTTCATTTTCATATCATATAAGAGTCATTCTTTCTTCACTATAAATTTTGATAAACCACATCAAGAAATTTTATAGGTCTTGATCTCTTCTTTGATTCTGATTCCAATTTTGATGAATTCTTTTTTTTATCAAGAATGGGTAGGAAAAATTACCTTTTTTCCAGAAATCTTCAAGTACTTCATACACTTAATTTTACCATCTAGACACTCCTTAACCTATCAGAGCTTAGTTTTAGACATCTATTCAGGACTTCCTAGATATTCCTTCTAATATTGGTTGAGATTATACAGGATCACCCTGTGTTTCACAAAAAGTTTCAAAAAAACAATGCACAAGGAAAAAAAGGCAGCCATACATTGGGTTCAGTTCACCTGATGAATTGATTCAATTTTGTATGTGAAATAAACTCAATTTCTGGTTTTTATTTCTCTTAACCTTTGATGTGATACTTCATTTCAATTGGCTGTTGCACTGTTTTATTCTGGATCCAATTTTAATGCAGCTTCCTTAAAATGTTTTAAAATTTCTTCTCTTTAGGGTATGGCTCAATTAATAGTTATACCAAACTATTCATCACTGATATTCTTTCATTACTTTCTTAATACTGTAGACAATTCTATAGCACTAGATATAGGCCTTGACCAAGGGAGTTGGAGAAAACTTGAGAGAAAAACCCCTGTCCCTTTGAAAAATATCAGGTGAGATTAATTTGCTACATAAAACTAGAGACTTCTACAATACCCCTTCTAACACACTTCTTGACTTCTTAACAAGTCAAGAAATTAGCCAGTGGCAGATTACTGAGAGCCAAAGAACCAAAGCCTGAAATTAAGAGAAAATACAAACTGGAAACCAGAGAGACAGTGCACTTGTTGCACATAAAACAGCAATAATATATGATTCAGCTTGCAAAGCTAAAACAGAGAAACCAGTTTCCAGATTTGAGTTAAATGAAGAGCTGACCTTGAAACAAAAGCAGAAAATTTTGGCCAAAAACAGTGAAAAATGAATGAGAAACAGTGATCTAATTACCAGATGGTTGTATGATAAATGGAGTTGCCCTAAACTGTCTTATTCAGTATGTACACAAAGACTACCTCTTATCTGCCTAATTCCCTCTTTACCACTTTTAAAACACATAAAAAACCATTATCAGGCACTTACCCCACCTTCCAAATGCATATGCAGGCCCATATGCGACTATGCTTCATGTGGGTGCCTGCCTCTGGGCTAAAATGCCCCAATTGACCTTTAAAAAAGACATTACACCACCAAAAACCTTTAAAACACAAAATTAAGTGAAAATAACATTGTGACATAAATTATAGAGCCAAATTATGTCTATAAAATGTTAATAAGCACTGAAACATAAAACTTGAGTTTAGCCCAAAAAACACAAAAAACAAAATTAAACAGTTATAGTAAAATATGAAAAATATAAAATAGAAGCCTTAAAACTTAAAATATGAAAATTTTACCAGTACATGAAATATAGAGAAACACCAGGCATATATATTGGTAATAGCCACATAAAAATAGTCCAAATATTCAGCCCATAAAGTCAGAAAACCCCATAAATCACAATTAATTGTCAATTAAGACTTCCACAAACTGCACCAAAAAATATAACAAAGGCCCCTGCCTATGTTGGAAGATTGCATCCTGCTTGAAATTAAAAATGGCCACATTCTTTTTTTCACCACAACTACCATGTTTAAACCTCTTCCAAAATCTGTCTCTGAAATGGGCCCTTGCCTATACTTTATTGACAATAATTGTATCTACACCATGAAACCACCAGCACATCCATATAGAAACTTTTTTGATGCCTAAAAATCCAGAAAGATGAATTTCTACAGACCTGTTACCCTATCTTTTTCAACAGTTTAACTTCTACCCAAACCTGGCCCATCTTCCACCAGTACCAAAAAAAACAGGCCCTCCATTCTGATACACAGATCAATCAACAAACTACACCCTTCAAAAAGAAGTACCCCCACTATAAACACTACTAGCTCCATTATACCTGGTCCTTTATATTTTAAATAAATAATATATTAAATGATCATCATATGGATCTTAATAATGATGAATTCCCAGTTAACCCCATCTCTGACAGTCATTATGACAATGTAGAAACCATTGAGCCAATAACTCCCAATCTTCTACCAAATATAAAAACCAGGTTCCAAAATCACTCTTCTTAAAAAAAAAAACTTCTGCTTGACTATTTCCAATCCACTCCTGCCAGAGATCCAAGGGAAATTTAGAAAAGGAAAAACTTCATCCAACAGTTAAATGCTAATGCTGAACATTTTGTTTCAACTCTTGATTCTCTTCTGTAACTTAATTATTGCCTGAAATTTTGATTTAAAAATGAAAACTTGACCACCTTTCCAGACATTCTAAATTTAGCCAACAAAAAAAATTTCTCATTTTACAGTCTTGGGTGACTCAAAACCCTCAGCTTATATTCTCGGGGGACTCAAAAACTCTCAGTGTATAGTCTTGGGGGACTAAAAAACTTAAATCATAAAGACAGAACCAGAGATCAAACCATTAAAGACTCAGTGAAAGAAACTAACATTCTGGGGTAACTTCTCTACAGAGAAGCCAGCTCATCAGATACCCCCACACTTACCTTAACTAGAATCAGTAACTCCCCCTTTTCATTTCCCTTAGCCAAATTGACCTAACACATTATCAGGTTATAGTCCTGAAGGACTCATCCATTTCCAAAATCTTCAGTTTATAGTCTTTGGGGACTATCTGCCATTTTTGTATTTGAATTCTTGATGGACTTCATACAATTCTTCTTTCATATTGACATTTCTACACTGTTATGCATCTTTTCAATACCATAGGTTGTCTGTTAGATTTCAATCTTCTTCTATTTCTTTCTTCTCCCTTTTTCAAGTTTTTAATCTAATTATTCCTTCCACAGAACTCCCCAGCCTTGCTGCTACTAAAGATTATGCTTGAAAATTTTACATTCAGATGAAAGGACCCTGCACCTTTACTTCCTCAACTCTGGATGCCACCTCCTTCTACAAGGCCTGTGATCCTTGAAATGCTAGAAAAGACATGTGGCAGGTATTCAAAACTTCCTCTTTATCCTCCATCATCATCTCATAAGTATATATCCATATAACCAAGCAGATCCCTCAAATATGGACCTTCCTCATCCTCACTTTTATCTGCTCCATCCAGAAGATCCACGAGATCTAATCATCAAATTAATATTCCAAATACTTCCAACTCAGCTTCAAAAATCAAGACTATTCTGTAAAATCCTTCAACTACAGCTTCTCTCACCCTTTTGGAAAGACTTCAAGGTGGTGCTTCTCTTCAACAGGGATCTGTACCAGTGCAGATTTCCACATCTGCACACCCATCTGCATCACAAATTTCACCTTCTTCTCCCAGAGCTATGCAACAAGAAAAATCAACAAATAATTTTAGACAAGCAATCAGCATTTCAAGACAAAAAACAACAACCACAGAGAGATCCAGCTTGAGTTCCCCAACAAATGAGTAACAGAGCACTAAATACTGCTCCAAAGGCAACATCCCATTTTCCTACCAGAAGAAGAAATTTTAGCACTCCCCTGCCAGCCAATTATTCTCCTGATAGTTCTGTCTCCTCTAATATTTCAACCAACAGAAAACATTCTTTTTCCCATTCACCTTCAACTTACCCATCCTGCTACAGTCCTGGCACACCACAACCTGCACAAACATCAAATCCTTTAAATATTCACAACACAAAACTCCCATAAAACAATATCAACGATCCCACTACTACAAATGGTCTTCAAAAGTAACCTGAATACTATCCACCTTTTTATCATTCAGTGAAAGAAGAATCTGATTATCCTTATATGTCTTTTGTAGACCCTCCATCCACCAGTCTTCCTCTATAATCAAAAACAAAATCCCAGAAGCTTATTTATTTGATGAGATTCCTATCTGTAAGTACCAGTTTATTTATTAAATTTCTTTTAAAAAATCAATATTTGATCTTATTTCTTCTTTTTTATATGGCACCCTTCTTCCTGAATCTACTTCTGGATTTGGACCAAATTTTGAATCTTCCTTAGCCTTGGACTATGGGGCCCTGAAGCAGAACCTGAGCATTATGTGCCCCAACATGTTGAAGGACTTTTCCCTTCATGGACCACTGAATAATTTTGAGAAGACCCTAAGAAAGAAATTTGTGGACAACCACTGGAAGATTTCTAAAATAATCAAACAAAAATTCCAATGTTCTATTTCAGCTTCTTCTTCTTCTTCTTCTTCTTCTTCTTCTTCTTCTTCTTCTTCTTCTTCTTCTTCTTCTTCTTCTTCTTCTTCTTCTTCTTCTTCTTCTTCTTCTTCTTCTTCTTCTTCTTCTTCTTCTTCTTCTTCTTCTTCTTCTTCTTCTTCTTCTTCTTCTTCTTCTTCTTCTTCTTCTTCTTCTTCTTCTTCTTCTTCTTCTTCTTCTTCTTCTTCTTCTTCTTCTTCTTCTTCTTCTTCTTCTTCTTCTTCTTCTTCTTCTTCTTCTTCTTCTTCTTCTTCTTCTTCTTCTTCTTCTTCTTCTTCTTCTTCTTCTTCTTCTTCTTCTTCTTCTTCTTCTTCTTCTTCTTCTTCTTCTTCTTCTTCTTCTTCTTCTTCTTCTTCTTCTTCTTCTTCTTCTTCTTCTTCTTCTTCTTCTTCTTCTTCTTCTTCTTCTTCTTCTTCTTCTTCTTCAGCTGATCTTCCTACCAAACCAGTCCCTGAGCATTTCAACTCATATTACATTTCCAGCAAGTTTCAGATCAAGGAACCTAGGATCTCTGCCAATCCCAATAAAAAACAAAACTTTGACATAATTCCAACCACCAACCAGAAGTTTCCTCCCCCAGAAATTAGTTATTTGAAATTTTCTTCTGATCTTATATTCTTTCTACCTATAATAAAGTAAATTTTGAAAAATTGAAATAAATATAAGAATAACATAAAATGATAAATAAAAAACAGAAAAAAATCTTAATTTTATTTTTTAACACAAATGATATCTATTATTATATTACTACTAAACTACTAAATAACAAAAACATTTAAAAAATAAAATTATAATGCCCCAAAATTTTAAGAAAGTGAGAAAATAAAATAAAAAATAAAATTTTAAATTAAACAAAATAAAATAGATACAAATAGTATCCCCTAGCCAATTGATGAGCTGATCCACTGATACCTTACCCACATTCTATTTCACCTTAATGTGGATCTCCTTTAAATAAATTTTAAATAATTTGAGATAAAATAAAATAGAATAGAAGAAATAATAAAATGATGATAAAATAAATAAGTTAATTAATTATAAAATAGAGATAGATTTTCCCAGCCAATTCATGAGCCATTCCCCACAAATTCCTGTCATCATCCAGATGACCCTGATGTGGTGACACCATATAATTTTGATTTTTATGATTTTTTTCACCTTTTTCCAAATAACCCCCATGAAAAAATTAAAATAAAAAAGGAAATAAAGGAAATAATCTAAAACCACTATCATAGCTCATAATAAAAAGAAAAGGAAAAAAACAGTCCAATCCAAAGAAAAGATCACTGGGTGGGATCTCTCTAATAGGTAAGAATGATGGGAGACTCCAAGTGATCATCAACCATTCCAAGAAACCAAATTTAAGTAGCCAGTGCAAGCCAGTAGAAATTCATAGAGGACTGAGAGCATGAATAAATAAAACACTAGAATTCAACTAGGAAAAAACCAAAGGCTTGAAAAAAGACATTCTGGGGTAATTGTTCTACAGAGAAGCCAGCTCATCAGTTACCCCTACACTTGCCAAAAAAAAATCTAGAAGCCCTCCATGGGTACCTTCTAGCAAAAATGCAATATCCAACCAGTGTAGAGACCAGAACTTGAAGACCAAAAGAAATCAAGCCTAAAGTCATAGAAGACTAAAGCAATCTGGGGTAACTTTTGATAATTCAGCCAGCCCACCAGTTACCCCTTCACTTTCAAAGATCAAATCTAGAAGCCCCACCCATGGGTACCTTCTAACAAAAAATTTTCCAACAATAATGTTGCAATGCAACAACCAAAACTTAAAAAAAATATAAAAAAATATAAAAAAAATCAAAAGAATGGTCCATAGTTTACCCTCATTTCAGAGTCAGTCTTCAACACCTCTAGTTCCTCTAGGATAAACCCTCTTCACTTGGTCTGCAGCCATTATTTTCTTTAATACTTCACCATCCAACTCTTCAAGAACAGTAGAACCTCCAGAAGCCTGAGATCTGTCTCTGTAAGGTCCATTCCACCTCTCAACAAACATTTTTCCCCGCTGACTCTTCAAACTACTATTATACACCAAAACCAAAAAATCAGGCTTTAAGGGATTCCTGAGTCTATGAGCCAACTTCTTGTCCCAACATCTGACTGATTGATTTTTAGTTTTCATCATTCTAGAGTATGCCTTCTATTGACATTCCTCTTTACATTCCAATTGTTGAATCCTGGCACAGAGAAAATCTTCTGTTGAATGTACTTCATCCCAATGAATTCCAAGATAAGAAACTGCTTCCAAATTCACTAGTAAGACTGCTTTCTGTTCAAACATTAACTCATATAGAGAATAGCCAGTTTTCCTCTTCACAGTGACTCTATCAGAAAACAACACCAAGGGTAAATAATTACTCCTCCTTTCAGCACTATCTCCACACATCTTCAGCAAGGCATTTTTACAACTTGATGGCCTCATTAAACCATGCCTTCAGCTTCAAAATAATAAGGTGTAGCAACTCTGACCTTTGAATAAATTCTAAACACAGCTTTTTCAAATTCAGCACCAAACTCTGGCCCACCATCAACAGTCACCAACTTCATCAATCAATATCTATACACCCACTCTTTCTTCAAGAATTCTTCCACATTTATAGCATTCAAATTAACTAGAGGCAATTTCTCAACCCAAACAGACAAATTATCTCTTGCAACAATCAAAGATTTATATCTTCACTCTTTAATATAGACAGAATCCAGACTGACTCTTCTAAACACAGCTGATTTACCAGTGGCATGAAAAGCTATTTTGGTTTCAAGTGAATTCTTCTTTGAAATTATTCACAAGATTGAACCCAAACCTGCACAGCCAACTTCATACCAGGCCACCAAAATCTGTCTGCTACTCTTCTATAAGTTGCTCAAAAACCTCTACATCAAAGATCTTCATGAAAAGAGTTCATCACAACTTCTTGATGATTTTTCTGAGTCACCACCACCTGAGGACTTTGATTTCTCCTCCTAATTAACCTATTTCCTGAAATATAAAACTCATGACTTTTCTTTTTCATTTTCAACCAAGTTTCATCATCAAAACTATCTGGCCTCTCCAAGGTCAACAGATATTCCACTAAAGTCAAATATAACTCAGACTGACCCCAGGTCTCATCTTCAAAGTTCAACAAAAGAAAATCCAAGGGTTTCAAACCTTTCATCAAAATCACCAGTATGCACATGAGCTATTTAACCAGCCTAACCCAAACACCAATCTTTAAATTTTCGCACATCTTTCTCCTTCAACTGGGTTTTCAGAGAATCCAGTTCACCCACAAAAACACCATTATCTAATTTTTAGCCATCCCAATTAACAGCCCCATCTTCATCAAAAAAACATCATGATCACCAGAATCATGATCAGATCCAGCCAGTTTAGCCTCTTGAGGGAGGGCAGAAAAATTTTCAGCACTTTTTGTGCTGACCCTAACCACTGGAAAATCTTCATCAAACTCTTCAGAATCAGAATCAGAATCCTTTTGAGGCCTCCTTGATAATACATCTGGTATAGAAAAAGTTTTTCCTAGCTTTTGTACCACATCAAAAGGAAAAGTTTGAATTAATGCCACCCACAAAGTTGTTGGAGCATTAGGAAGACTAGTTATATTAATCATCTAAACCAAAGATTTTTATATCCCACCTTATTAAACAGCACTGACTCATACCTTCCTAGACTAACCCTCCCATTCACATCTTCTTGATACAAGACAGCACCAGCAGCAATATAACTTTAGTCCACTTCCAGAGAAATGTTTCCAGCACAAACACCATAATCAAATTTTTGAAGCACAATATCTTCACCAATCACTTGCTTCCACTTTGGAAAAGCTTCTTCATACTCTTCAGTCCGTTCCCAATCTGAATCTTTTCTGGTCAACTTCCTCAAAGGTTTAACCAGAAAAGAGAAATCCTTAATAAAAATCCTGACACACACACAAACACCCAAAAATCCCCTGACTTCAGTAGTATTTTTAGGCCTTGGCCATGACTTAATATTATTAATTTATTTCTTCACAACAATCCTTCCATCCTTTCACACAAAATGACCCAAAATTTCCAATTCAGGAACACAACAAAAAAAATTTGACCCAGAAATAGTCAAATCAGCTTTTTCAATCCTAAAAAATTTTATCTCTAGAGTTATTTCATACTCCCAAACAAACCTCCTTATACCAGATTTTTCTTTCAACACCTCATTAACATAACCAATAGTTGGACCTTTGATTACACCATCATTAATAAAGATACCAGCATGAGTAGGGACCTCATCCTGTAGAATACAAGCTATCTGTTCTTGATAAGGTGCTCCTGAATTAGTTGCTCCTTGAGGTAATCTATTGAGCCAAAATCTGCTCAAAGGAGTTTCAAAAGCTGTGAGAGGCCTTGAATCCACATGAAGTTCCCTCTTATAATAACCTCCCATAATATCACCCAAACCATAACACACCTTTCCAGAAAGAGCTTCCACTAAATCCTCTGCTCTTGGTGGAATTCCAGCATCCTTTATTGTGACTCTATTCAGAGCACTGAGATCATGAACCACCCTCAACTTTCCATTTTGCTTCTTCACACAGAAAACAGGACTAGAATACCTATATGTTGACTGTTCATATAAACCAGTCCTTACTCTTTCCCTAAAAATCTCCACAAAATTATCCATTATAGCAGCTGGAATTGAAACTGGTTTGATTTTTCAAGGTTCATTGCACACCAACAGGAATAAAGGAAGGTTCCCCACAAGAATTTTCTAACACACCCCTTTCCTCCACAAATTCCACAGCTTTTTTTGACGCAATCACATGCAATATCAACTTCTTGTTTTCATCTGATAACCAACCATCGGGACCAAAATTAACCACCTTTAATCTTTCCACAGTAAACCTAGAAGTTTCAACATAATCGGAGAATTCTTCACCAGAGGAGTACAATACAGATGTCTTGAAAAAGTAGGTCTCTTCAAAGAAGTAATCAAGCTGACTGGCATAGGCTCATTGACAGCCCTAATCTTCTGAGCTACCTTCTTTTATTTTTCTTCCCCACCTTCAACTTGAGGGATCTTCACAAACTCTTCACCATCAGACCTGTAACAAAAACCAAGGTTTTCCTCATTGCTCACATGTGTGACCAAATTAATGTTTTTGAAAGGTGTAGATGAGCCCCTAGTGGTGCAAAACTGGGGGACTTACTTTTATTCCCCAATCTCACCACTCCAAAATATGTTCTCACATCCAGATCTTCATCTTCACTTCCATCTTCTATATATTCAAATCTTGATTCATCTTCAGAGACACATCTTCTAAAATTGTGCAGTTTGACCTCATGCTGGAGGCCTGAAAATTGATCTTTCTGATCTTCATAAAAATAATTTTCTCTTAGCATAAACTCCCCATAAGTGAAGGAAATCTGACCCTGATTCATTTTCTCTAAAACAGAGTCCATAAAATTATTCTGACCAGAAAAAACTGGCCTCTCAAAATGAGCCCTGGGTTTAACCACCTTGTTCCTAGATGACTATTGAGGACCAGAACCATCAAAAGAACCAAACCTTATCCCTCTCAAGAACCTCTAACTCCAGAAGGCTTTGTAAATGAAGCCAAAGAGACATCAGTTAGAATCCACCTCCATTGGCATTGGATCACCTTGCAAGTCCAATTTACCAAAACTAGGGGGGCCATATCTTCCATACCCTTCTCCATCTTATACAGCTCCTCTTTGCTTTACTTACTCCTAGCTGCAATCAGCTTAAGATCAACCTTGGGAACCTTAGGCTTAATTTGGGCCTGAGAACTTCTCTTTGGCTTTCCCACCTTTCCAGATTCAACATCATAAGCACCATGCAAGCACTCTCTACCTCACTGGCCACCAGAAGAATACAACTCTAAGCCACCAAAAGATGAAGTAAATGAGACCCTTTTGGGCTACTTTTCCATCATCTCCCTCTTTACCAGAAGAAGATACTTCATTTAGAAGCTCCTCATACCTTGGCCTCCTTCATCCATTGTGCCTTCTCCTCACCATATCCACAGGAGTCTGACCATCACTAGGCTTCACAAAAGATCCATCAGAGAATTTAAACACTTTCCCTTTAGAGACATCCCTACTCAGGTCTCAACAATCATTGTATTTGTGGCCCTTCCTGCTAAAGTAAGAGAAAACCCAAGGGTCACTCCTACCATCAGACCTCCATTTAAAATCCCTAGGCTGAGAGGGAGCTTTAATTTTATTCTGAGATTCCTGAACAGAAATATGTAGCTTTTTTGTCAAATTAGCCAGCTGTTCCACTACTGGGTCCACCTCCTTAGCTCTCTAAGGGCTCTTCCTCTTACTTCCACCCTCCATTTTCATCCTTTAATCCTCTACACCCTTGGAAAAGGCTTTACTAACTTTGCTAACATACTTGGTGTTAGCTTCCTTGAAAGTGTCCAATGCCAATAATTTATGGTGGTCCTCCACAAATTCCTTCACCTCATAATAGAGCAGGTAACTTCTGGTTACCATTAGGAGGAGCTTCATTTTATCCTTCCTTTCCAAATCCTTTAACACATTAATCCTAACCTCCCTAGCCAGAGAAGACTAGAGGATATCCCTAGAAGAGTCTTTAATCTCCATCCCCTGAATATCCACCAATTAATTCACCACTAGCTCAAACTGAGCCATGAACTTCCTAAAAGAGTTTAAATTTTCCACCCCTCCATAAATATTCCATTCACTAGCAATCATATTCAAATCTACCATAGAGTACCTAGACCTCCATGTATCAATCATCTGAAGACACAAATTCTTCCCATCCTTCCTTTTATAACCCTCCATAGCAGTAACCTCCTTCACAAGAGCTCTGTCACCAATATAAAAAATTATTTTCTTCACCATTTCCAAGTTAGAAGCCCATCCAGATTTCCAGAAGCATCAAATAACTCCAAGAACAACTTCACATCCTCCCCCATAAAAATTGGCCACTTATAAGACTTTATCCTGAAAGAGGGCCTAACAGAAACCAGAGGATTAACATCCTCATAAAGACTAGATTCACCACTACCACCACTAGAGAAAGAGGTTTCAGAAGCCATGGGTCCAAAAGGTTCCAGAAATCCAATTTCCAATCAACAATATTTAAAATCCACAAAAACATCCACCAAAGAAAAGATTCCAAAAGTAAAAATGATTCAAAAAGCTAGGAAATACTCACCCCCTATTAAGCACAAGAGATGTAGACAATAATATAGTACTAGCTATAGGCCTTGACCAAGGGAGTTGGAGAAATACTTGAGAGAAAAACACCTGTCCCTTTGAGAAATAACAGATGAGATTAATTTGCTACAGCAAATAAAAGACTATTAAAATACCCCTTCAAAAACACTTCTTGACATCTTTTTAAGTCAAGAAAGTAGCTTAGATGACTATAAAAAATCAAAACCTGGAATTCAGAAAATACACTCCAAAAATCAGAGACACAGTCGACTTGGTGCACATAAAAAAGCAATAATAATTGATGCATCTTTCAGAGCTAAACCAGAGAAAACAGTTGTAAGAGTTGAGTTAAATTAGTAACTAATGTTGAAACAAACACAGCCAATTTTCTCCAAAAAATAGTGAAAAAAAATTAAGAAACAGTGAAATAGTTACTAGATGGTTGTATGATACATAGAGTTTAACCAAAGTGTCATATATAGCATGTACACACAGAACACTACTAAACTTCCCAATTCCATCTTTTCCACCTCTGAAATGCATAAAATATTAAATCCAAGCACTTCCACCCTTCTTAATTTGTATTCACCAGAAAAAACCATGGGCACCTGATAGCAGGTTTCAATCCCTATCTTTGACTTCACTCAATTTCAGGTCAGCTTTAATTCTTCTGGAAAGACTGTGCACTGAACAATGAGCACACTAGCTTGTGCAACATCAAATCAAAATTACTCTTAAATCAAAACTAAATATAGGGATAGGCACCTGCTAGCAGGTGCCACTTAATTTTTTGTGGTGATTTCTACTTCAATATGGAAGCCTGTAACCATGCATTAACCTGCATTTAAGCCAAAATACCTCATATTACCACTCAAAAACCACAACATACCAAAAATCCCTTAAAATGCATAATTAAGCTAAAACTTCATCAAGACATAAGATTTGGAGAAATATTAGCCCTATCAAATGGTACTAATAAATTAAGCCTAAGACTTAAGACCAAACAAAAAAAACAAAAAACAACAGTTATAGTGAAAAGTGTAAAATGCTCAAAAGAGCCCTTAAAAATTTGAATATGAAGAATATAAACAGAACATGAAATATAGAGAAAATCCAGGGCTATCCAATGGTAGTAGACACACTTACAAGGATCTAAATATTGATTCTAGCAGAGCAGAAACCCCATAATGAAAATAATAATTCCACTTAAGGCATCACCAAAAAGCACCAAGCCACACAAAAAAGGCCCACCCAGATGTTGGATGACCACAACATTTTTTGTCACCAAAATGCAATTAAATACAATGAAAATCTGGTATGTTGTTAAATTTGTGTTTTCAATCTCAAATGCATTCTTGTAAGTGAATAAATTTTTATATGTATAATGTAAAATTTATATTCCTTGCAATTTTATATGTATAACATAAAATAATTTGCTTTTTTCCTAACTTTTTTTTATTAAATTCTGAAGTCAAAAAAATGGCAATACCTCCCCCTGAACTTTATCCTAGTAGGGGGTCCAGATTTCCAAATTTCAATTTCAATCCATCAATTAATGATTAACAAGTCAATAAAAACAAATATCAAAGTTAGTTTTTTTAGACCTCATGAAATTAAATGTGGTTAACACCAATAAAGACCTGAACACATGAAAAAAAAATGTAAAAATTTACCACAACACATGGCCTAAAGGTCTTAAACCTTAAGTAAGTGAAATTCTAAAATGCTTGCTTACATTAATTAATGAGGTTGATAGAGAAAAATGTCAGCATTTTTAGACCCCATACTTTGCGTGTCTACCTAGATCTTTAGAAGTAACAAAATCCTCTTTTCTTACCTTACTTACCCTATTGATTAAGTCTTGATTGATTTAAAAAAAGCTAAGATGAGTGAATTCACCACATTATTCAAAATCAGGGGGAGCTTGTGTTGTTTGATAATTTTCCCTAGAATGATAAAGAGCTTTATCCATTTTTGTTTATTTGAGTCAATATGATTTTGTAATATACAGAAAAAATCAAATATATTGATAAAATTTTATAAAAATAGAATAGTCACTTATTTTAATATAGTCCACAATGATATTCCTGATAAAATCTAGGCAAAAATATTCCAAAAGTGTAACAAAATAAATCCAAAAAGTCAAGAAGAGTACAAATGGAAGAAGTAAACTTGAGCATGACTTTAGAAATGCAAAATGACTATTAAAAATATGCAAATTATCATAATATAAGTGTCAGCCGGTTTGTCTATAAGGAAGGAAAGAAGAGAGTAGGAGGGAAAGAAGAAGAGGATAAAATTGAAATAAAATAAAAGAATAATGAGGGGAAGGATGATGGGGAAATGAAGAGACTGTTTGGATAGACAAAGAAATGATGAGGATTGAACTGTTTATATTTTTAAGTACTTTATTATTTCTCTCTTCTCAAATATCAACAAACTAATTATTAAAAATCTTAAAACAACCTTAGTAATTTTATTTAATATTTAAGGGAACTGACATGCCACAAAAAATAATAAAATATATTGTAATGTTTAAAATAAAAATGAGTTAATAAGTGATGATGCTACAGGGGATTATTCAAAACTTTTTTATAGGCAAGGGGTCCTCTGAAGCGTCACAAATGAGTAATTACAAAATAGTAATAAGTTAAAACAAGAATATGAAAGAATATAACTAAAACATAGATATTGAGAGAAAAACATGAAACAACTAATTAAAACCATGAGTAAGGGACTAATTTTCCCACCATAGCTTCCCAAACCATTTAATTAAAATAATGAGTAACTAAATGAGTCTGAAACATAATAACTGTGAGTAAAATAATCCAAAACAGGTTTTACAATGTTTTGTTAAGGGTTTTAATTGAAAAAATAGAATATTTTGACGCAACAATTTTTGTAATTAATTTAATTCAATTTTAAAGGAAAATTAATCATTTGCTTTAACTATTTTAGTAACTTAATAATTAATTCAGTTGGAACAAGTAATTAATTTAATCATATTGTTAATTCAAAGTGAGGATTTTAATATTATTATTATTAAATAAGTAGTTTAATTTATTTAATAATTTTCTGACACAATTAAGGGCTGAAAAATCGCCCAATATTATTTTTTAATAAGATATGTAAGGCTTTATTTAATATATAAATTAAATTAATTAATTTAATTACATTATAAGTTAATTTTACACTTATAATCATAATATATGTTTATAATTAATTAATTATTAATTTATTTTTTTAAATACATAAAAATGCGCCATAATGTTTAGAATATAAAATATATCATGCTTAATTTAAATGTATAAATAAATTATATAACAATAAAATTAATATAACTCTTATTTTATTTATATTTAATAAGATACTTATATAATTTTATTATGCAATGAAATATTAATTTATATACATAAAATGCATATTTTTACGCCCTCTTTTGGTTCCAGTAAATCACATAACATTTACTGGGCTCCTGATATAGCCTGGCTGACAATAAGCATTTCAGAAGCTTTTTTTAAAATATGTGATATCAAAGCAAAAGAAAAAAAAAGAAAAATTGTGAAAAAAAAGACTCAACTTCAACAATCAAGATCTTAGTAACTACTGAAACAAATTCAAAACTTTTTGTGGTAAATGAAATTTAGGCATCAAGAAAATCTTTAGGTTAAAAAACATAAGATCTGAATAAACCTAATTCTTTTTCCAACTATTTTGAATTGCATAAAAATTTGAGAAGTGGTAGTTAATATGACGACAAAAGGGGTTTAATAGGTCCACCATTATCCAGAGACATTCTCTTTATATATTTCAGTGTGCATTCATGATATGAAGGGAGATCTAGTTGAAAAAATTTGACAAAAGATTGATTCAAGTGTTGTAGAAAAAATCAGTGAAAAAGCATAAAATACTAATCCAAATCTAATGTCACTAACAACACCATTTCTTATGCCACACAGTGTAAAAAATGTGTAACAATGGTGTTAAAGTTGCATTATAAATACATAAAGATCTTTATGCCCCCTGGAAATTAAAATAATTGTTATGTATTTGTTACACAACTGTTGAAAAACTGGTAGGCCATGCGGTGTCACAAACAAATCTGGTAGTGTGTTTAGGTACTTGAATGAAAGCTAAAAATCTAAAATCTAGATAATCATTAAATAAGCAGTTAAGCCCTATTCCCTAAATATGTGATATAAAAGTAAAAAAAGTAAAATTGTGCTAAAAAAAGGCTCAAATTCAAAGACCAAGATCTCAGTAACCACTGATTCAAAACCATTTGTGGGAAATGAATCAGAATTTTTAGTTAAAAGGATTTGAGATTCAAATAAATCTAACCCTAATTCAGATTTTTTTTTCAAATTGCATAAAAATTTGAGAAGTGATAGTTAAAATGACCACAGCAGGGTTTAATAAGTCCACCATTATCCAGAGAAGTGTCTTACATAGATTGGAGTGTGCATTCATGATAGAAAGAAGGAGATATCAGATAGGCATGAAAAAAAGGAGATCACATTTACTTTTATGGAAAGGTAGGGAAAGATAGAGTGAGAAAGAGTGAATTTGGAATTTGTAGGAAATTGAATATGGAGCAAGTGAAATGAATAAAGCATGTGCTATGAGTAGTGCAAAAAAGAAGGCTCAAATTTTAAGTTCAATATCTCAGCTACCACAAGATGCAGGGAAGGATGAAAACTTCAGCTGGAAATAGGTGATGAATTAAGAAATGAAAAGGAAGGAACTTACTGTTATGAGAAAAATAAAAATTTGAGTTGGAAATGTTGACCAAGAAAAATTCAAAAAATTCAAAAATATATATAATAGGGGGTGTCAGTTTTGGCAAATTGGCACTTACATATCCACACTTAAATTTGACCAAATCTGCACTTGTCTACATTCGGATTACAAAACACACCAGCCCCAACACTGGTAGATTTCAAAAGTGAAATAGGTCACTTATTTCACTTAAAGTCACACTTTCTCAACCAAAAGTGCTGGTTTCACCATACTTCCCATTTCACTAATTTTTCAGCATCATCTCATTCATATGCAGAACTCCACAGCAGCCAAGTTGATGATTTTTGAGCCATCCTTTTTTTGCATTTCTGAAGTTGGTATCTCTTTATCTTATATTATCTCATCATCCTCCATTTATATTTAATTTTTGTATGCATCTCTTTCTCTTATTTAAATTAATTTTTCACTTTCCTACTCATTTTTTCTCCTCTTAATTGTCTTGCCTTCATGAATGGTAAGTTCCTCTCCTTCAATTAATCATCTCCTCTTCCTCTCTCCCTTACCTCACCTTCTTTACACAATTTCAACTCTCTGTAACCCCCCACTACACTTCTCACACCTCCTCTCCCCTTCTCTTGAAAGCTCCTCACAAACAACCCCTCTGCACCTTACTCCATTTTCAATACCCCCCATCACCTTCTTCCACTTTCAAAGAAACCAACCACACCACTCTCCTACTTAATTTGCTTGCAAACTACCCCACCCCTTCTTAATCCACTCAGAACCTACCTTTATAACCTTCCTCCACTCACAGTCTAACCCACATCACCCTTCCTTCCTTCCCTCACTGGTAATCCTAACCCATGGTGAGTTTTCATTTTCTTTTCTGCTTCCCTCTCCCACTCCCCATCCTCACTATCACAAAGAAAAAAACCCTGTGAGCCCAAGTTTTCATTCAGCTCTACAACACTTACCAATCTCTGTCATCTTTCACCTCATCTTTTCACTACACAATGCAAAATTCTTATGAGGAGCCTAAAATTAGCTCCAAAGAATTTTCTGAAGCCTCATAATTGAGCTCTTAATTCTTTCTGAAGAGAGTGATAGTGAGGCAGATGTGCCATCTCAAGTGGAAGTTACTGGGGCCAGTTTCATTTCTTATGTCTAGCCTAATATAATGTTGTGCTGTTCTTCAAAGCAGGTTCTGAATATATCCCAAGATTTAAAAATTGGCTTGGGTTGATGGAAATACTTTAAATTTGAGGGAGTAATTAACTCTGGTAAATTTCCCAATAAACTTCCCCTCTCCCAGAAGTTCCTATTCTTTGTGTCATTTTCCTTTCCTGCTCCTTTTGTCCTGTGTCCCCCTCACACTTTTATACAAAACATAAAATTATATTGTCTAACAATTTGAAAACCAGTTGGAGCCCACAATATTTCTTCACAAGTGTTGCAACTGCTATTAAACAAAACTAAAATGGAAGATGAGAGAACCACTCCTCACCTTCTTGCACCTCTTTCCTCAAATTTCCTCCCTTCCTGAAGCCATTCCTCACCACTCCCCATCTCTCATCATCTCCTTGCATCACTTCCCTTCTGACCACTCTTCCCCTCTACTAAAACTAACTAACTAAAAAAGTGAAGCAGTAACAAACTAAATAACTAACTAAAAATGAAAGTCAGTGATCAACAAACTTACTAACTAAAAAGCAAAGTAATAATCAACTTATTAACTAACCAAAAAAGAAAAGCAGTTTTCAACTAAATAAATAACTTAAAAAGAAAAGCAGAAATCATTTAACTAACAAGCTAAAAAAGCAAAGTAGTAATAAACTAGCTAGAAAACTAGAAAATTGCAGCAGAAATAAACTAAATACCTAACTAAAAATTTAAAGCAGCAATCAACTAATTAACTAGCTAGAAAAGCAAGGTAGTAACCAATTGATTAACTAACAAAAAAATGAAAGCAGTATTCAACTAAATAACTAACATAAAAAGTGAATCAGCAGGTTATTTTTCCCCGGTGAAGTAATCAAATAATCAAGAAATAATCTAAGAGATATTATGAGGTTGAAAAAATAAAATAAAAAACAAGGGAAAAAACATGCCTGGTCAAAATGTTGCAATAAAATGTTTCAAATCTCTGTGAGGGGTATGTGCCAAGGATTGATGAGGGGATGGAGGTCAGTGTATCAAATGTGACAGGGATGATGTGGCCAACATGTGGTTGTAAAAAAATTTGAAAAAAGTGCTGATTTGGGGTCATAACTGACACCCATTTTTGAAACAAGTGACTTTTTTGAAAATTTAAATGCTGGTTTGTAAGTGCTGATTTGGTTTGAAATCTGCACTTAAGTTAAGTGTGGATTTTCCAGAACTAACACCCCCTAATAATATTTTGTGTTTTTTGACTTATCCCTATTTTCTGGAATTTACACTGAGGCTGTCAGCCTAAATATCCTTAGGACTGAGTATTTCTTATGCTTAAAATAAGATAACCTTAACTAGATTAAGCTTATATCTTAAAAATAAGGTTAAAATAATAATATATATTATTTTATTATATATATATATAATTATTATTCTATTATATAATTTATAGCTTATCCATGGCCTAATAATACTTATTAAGGTGTTAATGGAGTCATAATATACTTATCTTAAGTGATATGAAGTAATTATTGACATACATAAGCTTATATGTATACATAAATCTCATATTCAGTGAAATATGCAGTATATTATGTATATTTAGGTATATAAGTGGGTTTTAGCCCCTTAATAGCCTATAACCTTTGTTTTTCTGCTTATTTTAGGTCATATGGACGAAATCAGTGGACTCACAACGCCTACAGAAGCATAGACACCTATATCAGGCGCATACACCCAGTTTGGACAACTCAAATTACTTCCTTGGATGGTTATTCACGGATTTATGGGTTGGAAAGATGTTTTTGGGTTAATGTGGATGCTTGGGGATGTTATTGGGGGCTTGGACATTTTATTTGTTTCCTTTATATGCTTTTAGTTTCATTAAATCTCTTTTTGATCATTTATTTTACCTGTTTCTTTATGGTATCCGCTTTTATCTGGGATTTCTATTTATGGTATGACTCTGTGTTATTATTAATAGTGATGGAGGGTCCTTACTGGAGGTCTGGGTGTTGAAACTGCTTGAAGTGGACGCCATGGGGAGGTGATGGGCCCTCACAGTGCTGTAATTGCCGGGGATAGCAGTGACATCATCTGGATTGAAGGTCTGTGCACTCCAGTGGATTTGGGTATAAGTAAGGAGGGATTTTGACGGTTTATTATAATCATTCAATTA
The DNA here is from genome assembly GCA_030280995.1 of Hemileia vastatrix. NCBI lineage: Eukaryota > Fungi > Basidiomycota > Pucciniomycetes > Pucciniales > Zaghouaniaceae > Hemileia > Hemileia vastatrix. The sequence continues at coordinate 26,494,907 of JASXTE010000015.1, forward strand.
CTACACTTCAAACAAACACTACACTACAATTATTAACATTCAGAAATATATTATAAAGCCCTTATAAATTGATATTATCTTTATAAAAGCTATAACTATATTTTATTCTTCTATTTTCCACCACTAGCACACATTTAAATCCAAGTATTGTGAGTTTTATTTGAGTATAACTATTCTATTAGTCTTCCCCTGAGGTTTAATCACTAAATCATTTATTAATAAGTAGTAGGACCATAAAATAACACTATTATATCATACCTATATACTAGACTGTACTGACAATTGGGGGTCTTTCCTTATATTTTACTTATTATTTAGTATAAGCCTTGGGACGTGATTTTTACCTTAGTACAACTCAAAATTAACCAAATATTTGGGTCTGCGGCATATTAGTGGGTCATCATAACTCATTGATTGCGGAAAAGAACCCTTATAATAATTGTACTAATTTTTTATTATAAAAATTAGATATTTACAGTAGTAACTGTACCCAATATAAACCCAATTTCACTTGGTATTTGGACACCAATATAACACCCAATAAAATTGGTATTTGGCTAAAGCTTGGTAAGCTAATTATTCACCCTTATAGAGGTCTAGTTAAACTTATTATTATATTTTTAACAGATTTTTTCGAATTTTTCTTATATTTTATTTAAATATAAATTCAGGGTAAGCTCCATTGCTTTTTTATTAGTAATATAATTGCTAATATTATTTGTCTACTAATTCCACAGAGTTTTTTCCTTTTGTAGACGTAAAATATTGTTATTCTGAACAATATGAGTGCTCCCCAGGATAGTGTAAGTGAACAGCCTGCTTATAATACCAGGTCTAAAGCTAATAAAAACTTTCCAGGACATCACCATGGAGGGACAACAGTACCCCCAGCCAGAAAGCATGAGTATAGAGGAAAAGGACGCCCTCTTAAAAAAGATAACTATCAAAAAGACGTCTCCTCCTCTTCAGGATCAACTGTCCCACCTGGCCAAACAGGTTCTGAAGCTAGAGGAATCAAAATCTCTCATGTTCAAAGAAGTAGAGCAGTTGCAAAACAATTGCAAGGTAGGATTTCAGCAGATGAATCAGGCAATGGCAGAATTAAAGGGAGGCCAGCCAAGTCAATCAAATCAGCAACCCCCTATCCAAGGAGGGTCCACTCACTCCCAGGAGAAAATCCTGGTAGACAAATGGAAATGGGACTGGTTTCACCAACAGTGGACAAGCCACAGTTGCAACAGGGATCCGCCCCCTCATCTGACTTCCTCAGCTCACCCTTACAAGGGAAAAAAGCGCCAAAAATCAGGACTAGCAACCATCCCTTGGTAAGTAACTTACCCTCTCAGATTAGACATAATACTGATAATTACAATATAGGTAATTCTATTGATGTTAAATCTGTACAAAAAATAGAGGAGGATTTAAGAAATTTAGGTTTTAGAGTAGATACACCTGACTTGTCTTTTATCCATAATAACAGTACTATATACAATGATAATACAGTTAATCCTCAGTTGCAACCACCTACTAGTGAGATGAGAAGTTCACAGGAGAGTGAGAGAATTGAACAGGAGGACATGGAATATTTTAACAATAATCCAACTGTCCATAGAATTGTTTCAGCATTGTGGAATAGAATGACTGATTGTGAGGAACAGACAGTTAAGCTCACTAGTGATACAATTTCATTGACAGAGGCCCTAACTAACCCCAACCAACAGGGGGCTGTGTGTCACTAGATGCAGAAGCCCCCATCAGCAAATTTCATTTCACTATGGGTTACATATTCTGATTCCACATTGAATCCCATGTGGAGCAAGGATCAGGTATGCTTGTGTGACAATAAAATTTTTCAAATTTCAGTGAGGGGTGTGTGCCAAGGATAGTTGGGTAGAGAGGGTGACCTGTGTGTGACATTCCACAGGGATGTTGTCAAGGGGTCTTTCAAGTCTAGAAGGTTTTTCAAGGAGGTCCAATGGCAGTAATGACAAATTTTATCGGATTCAAACTGGGGTATGTATTTTCTTATCTTATAGAAAGTTTACTCAATAGATAGAGGTAAAGATTTAAATTATTATTATAATTAATGTTTTAGAATTATGGGGATGTAAATACTGAGGCACTAATAGATAGTAATAAATGGATTTTAAATCATTATAATAAATAAGTAAGTGATGGAATGAATGAAAAAACAACCAAAAGAGAGGCCTTATATAGGGAAAGGTGAGATAAAGCATGACAATAAATAATTCTAAAAACAGTAGTATGAGAGAGAGAAGAAAAGAATATTCCAGAAGGAGTTTTTTCAAATAATAAAGTTATTCTAAAAAGAAGGCATCAAAAAGATGTATTTACAGAGTATGTCAGAAATACACTAATTTAGTTAATATTCACTGTAAAGGTCAATTCTTAATAAGAAATTTGAATTTTTTGTATATATTTATTTTTATTTGAATATTAAAAATTTTATTTTAATTTTAAATTTTTTTTTTTAATATAAATTTTTACTTCTTTCAACCTGTCGATGAGCAAGGTGTTAGAGAATAAAAATATAAGGGACAATTTTATATTTAATTTTAATTATTCATTAATTTTACCATTCTGTAATTAGTTAATATATTATAGGTAATTTTAATGTAATTAATTTATAATTAAATAATTAAAATAAGAAGGTGTGGCTTCATCCAGTAAATAATTAATTATTTTCCTGGGTAAGTCTAGAAGCCTGGCTGACACTCCCTCACTCTATAAAAAAACAATAAAAAAAATGCTATGATTTTTTCTTTTTATAGTTCTTTAGCAGATTAGGAAGATTAGATATCTCCTTCCCAAGTATGCAAGAATCATATTCAGAAGATTTATTCTTGAATCTCAATAAGTATTCTGTACCTTTTTCAGCAGTAACTATTCTGTCATTTAGAATCTTATCAATTTCTGCTGTCTCAGTGATTTCCTTAGGGGTCTTTTTTGGTCTTCCCCTCCTTTTGGAAAATGAATCACTATTGGATGTGTAAGGTTTCAAAAGAGATATTGGAAAAACAGGATGTTTTCTGTCATATGGAGAATACAAAATAACTTCAACTGCATTATCACCAACCATTCTTCTTACAACAAATGAACCAACAAATGGGTCTTTCAATTTGTTATTACCTTGTAAATTGAAGTGGACTGTAGAAATCAACACCTCATCACCCTTTTTAAAATTGTATTCTTTATGGGATTTGTCCCATCTCTTCTTCTCATATTCAAAGGATTTTTCAATACATTTTTGAGCATGACTTCTTCAAAGTTGTTGCATTTGAAGAAAAGATTTTACACCAGGATGTAAATCTAATTTAGGTTTTTTATTATTGAGAATTTGAGCTGGAGTATTTGGAACATATCCAAACCAGAGCTTAAAAGGCTTTCTTTGAGTAACAGAATGAACAGTGCTATTATAAGCAAATTCCAACCCAGGCAGTAAGGTAACCCAATCATGAGTGAATCTGTCATTGTCTTTATACTCAAGGCCAAAGGCACAATACCTTTTAATCATGTCCTCTATAGTCTGAATCATTCTTTCAGCTAATCCATCAGTCTGTGGGTGATGGGCAGTAGATAGTTTCAATCACAACCACAAACATCCATCAGAGACATCCAAAATTCAGAAGTAAATTTAGGGTCTCTGTCAGAGATTATGGCTTTAGGAAAACCAGCAGTATTAAACATATGAGACCACCATAAGAAAGCTAATTCCTTAGTGGAAACATCCTTGTGAGTAGGGATAAATTTACACATTTTGGTGAATGTGTCCACAATAACCCAACAAGAGTTATAACTGTCTTTTTGAGCAATAGGTAATCCTGTTACAAAATCCATGCTTTTTATATGCCATGGTGCATCAGGAGGTTCAATATGTTGCATTAATCCTGCTCTCTTACCAGTCAATCTTTTTGATTTTTGGCAATAATCACAAGATTCAACATATAATTTGGTGTCTTCAGACATATTAACCCACCAAGAAGTGTTTTAAATTCTGATCATTGTTTTTTCAAGATCAAAATGTCCAGCTAATATTTCATCATGACAAATTTTCAAGATGATTTCTTTCATAGAAGGAGGAATAACAATGACATTACTCAACTTTCTTCTATAATACAGATATCCTTCATAAATTAATAATTTACTATTTTCAAAAGCCTTCTGGTACTTTGTTGGAAGGATTTTAATTAATGCTTGTATTGAAGCATTCTTGTGATCATTTAATATGGTGCATAACTTTTTTAAGTCAGTGTCCTTATCATATGAATCCAGAATAATCTGTAATAGCTCTTCCTCCATATCAACCACATATATCCCATGAATATGAATAATTTCATCCTCAGGATCATAAGCAGGATTAGAGTCATTATTTGGTAAAGGTAACCTTGATAACATATCCACATTTGAGTGAACAATACCAGCCCTATGAATAATTGTCATTCTCTCTCTGTATTCCTGAACAGCTAACTGCCATCTTAACATATGTCTGTTAGGTGTTTTCAAGATTAAAAGGGATTTAACTGCACTGCATTCAGTGACAAGTTAAAATTTCTGGTCATCTAGGTAATAATGTAGCTTTTCTAGATCCCACACTACGGCTAAACATTGCAGCTGAGTGGCACCATATTTCAATTCACTATTTCTCAAGGTTCTTGAAATATAACAAATTACTACTTCTGATACTTTATCATTCATCACTTGTTTTTGATAGAGGGCAGAACCAAGACCAATAAAACTGGCATCAGTGTACAAAACAAATGGTTGATTAAAGTCAGGTAAAGAAAAAATTGGTGATGACATCAAACAGTGTTTCATAGTGTCAAAAGATCTCTGTCTTTCACTATTCCAGACAAAAGCAACATCCTTTCTAGTCATTTGGGTAAGGGGTAAAGCTATGACTTGGTAATTTTTAATATACTGTCTATAGTATCCACACATTCCCAAAAAACTCTGGAGCTCTCTAACTGTGGTAGGAGCCTTCACCTGCTGTATGGATGCCACTTTATTTTGGTTAACACATATCTGAAACCCTGAAACAACATGACCCAGCACTTTTAAGAAATGAAAACCAAATTTACATTTCTTCAAAGCAAGTGTCATATAAATTTCATCCATTTTGTGGAACACTTTACACAGGTGGTTGAGATGGTCCTAAAATGTTTTTGAGAATATAATGATATCATCCATATAAACCATCAGTCATCCTTCAATTATCTCTTGATGGAATGTGTTATCCATAACTTTTTGAAAAACTGAAGGGGCATTTTTAGGGCCAAATGGCATCCTAAAATACTTATAAATACCCACATGAGTAGCAATCATCAGAAAATTCTAGGAATTCTTCTCAACAGGTACCTAGTGATATCCCTTGTTACCATCCAGACAGCTGATATATTTAGCACCTTGTAAGGTAGCATGTATAGAGCTAATTCTAGGTAAAGGATAGATATCATTAACATTATAAGTATTTAATGCTCTATAATCACCACATAACCTGGCTTTATCTTTCTCATAAGAAATTAGGACAGGTGAGATAACACAATATTTAGGTGTCTCAACTACCTTTTCAATAATATTCATTTTCAAAAGGGTAGAGATATTATCCTCAATATCTTTTCTCTTTGTGGGAGAAGGAGGGTAAGGCTTCTTCTTCAAACTAGGTGGTATCTCATTTAATGTACAAGATAATGAAAGTTTCATTTCTTCCTAAAACTAATCCTAGTTCATGTGACCCATGAGCAAAGGCCATGGGAAAAGATTTTATCAATTTAATGATGGAATCTTTATTCTCACCAGAAAGTTGTTCTCCAAAAGAAGAATTGTCAATTTAAGATATAAGAGCATGCATTTTCTTTGTAGACCTTCCTTTATATTGAATCACAGAATTACATGTATTCAATTCTGGTTTTAACAATTTTTTGGGGGAGGAGATCTTAAATGTTCTCTTCCCATTTATCCCCATTGTGAAGCATTGGTTTGAAGGATCTAATTTTATGCCATATTTGGTTAAAATGTCATTTCCTATAATAAACCAATTGATCAAGTTATCATTATTCATGACAACAAAGTCACAAATAGCTCTTACAAAACCATGGTTATATTTAAAAAACACTGTGGCTTTGTATTTACCAATGGGGGACAAAACAGAGCCATAACCTCTCCAATTTTCAGAAATGATAGGCATCAGTTTTGATTTTTAGTCTTGATCCACTGAAGCAAGTGCTTTTTCAAATACTACACTTTCTCCAGCTCCAGAATCCAGAACAACTTCAATGCTGGTTCCATTGATCAAGACTGGTGCTTTGAGAGGGGCAATAACAATTGAGCTATCCTCAATGTTCCTTATGATCTCAGCATCCTCAACTGTAGATAAATCATTATTATCAATATCAATAGTATTCAAATAATGAATATCTTCTTCCAGCATCAAGATTTCTTGTTGAGATTCATATGAAATATTGCTGGCACAATCACTTGAAGTATCATCCAGTGCTATTGTGTCATCAGCATGCTCCTCAGTTTGTTCAACAAGATTTATCTTCTTTTCACAAACATGGCCTTTCTTCCAAGGCTTTTTTCACTTGAAGCAAGTGTTTGTTGCATACTTTTTAGTTGCAACAGGGGCAGAAGGTTTACCAACCTTTTCCAGAGGTTTCTGATGGTAAGTGGAGGGTTTCTCCAAAGGGGTTCTAAGAATGAATCTTCTGGAATCATACTTGGTTTTTAGAAGGATCACATTGCAAGTATTAATGAAAGAAGAAGGTTCTCTGGAGAACTCAGTCCTAGCCACTATCAAGTCTCTCAAAGACATTGGTAATTTATAAAGGATCCTGTCCTTCCATAGCTCAAACTCCATATTTGGGTCCATCGCCCTCAAGATTTTTACAATTTTCATTAAGAACTCAATAAGTTTATCAGTAGAAGAGCTTTATCTAGTTTCCTCATACTGCCTTTGTTTAGCCATCCTAAACTTGGAGCCACCAAATGGTGCTTTAATCAATTTTTTCCAATCTTCCCATGAGTAGTCATTCCTATCCAGGAGAACAGATTCATACCACATTAGGGCTACATTGGTAAACAAAGAAATTAACTTAGACACAATTTCCTCATCTGGGAGTTTGTAAGAATTTTTTAAGTTATCAATTCTGCAGATGAATTGCTGGCAATCAGAAGAAGAATCACCATCAAATGTTGGGTACTGGTCAAGTTTTGGCCAATTCTTTTGATTTGTAAGAGCCTCCTTAGTATTAGCTTGTTTCTGAGTAAGAAGCAGCTGTAATTTCTCCAATTGTGCAGTAATCTCATTGTTTAATACTTCTGTTGAAGATCCTGGTGCATCATCAATTTTTGATGGAAACTTAGTGGTATCAACAGGCATTTCTGAATCTAATTTTACTTTAGATGAACTAGCAACAGGTAAACTTGGAGCATCCTGTACCATATTTTCCTTCAAAGAAGTTTCATAATATTTTTGATCATTAAAAAATGAATTCAATTTTTTTTCAATTGTTGTTAGTCTGGTTTTCACTCTTGGAAGACTAGATAAACTCTCATTGATTTTTGCAAAAGATAACTGGGTTTTATTTTGAAAAGATAAATAATGATCACTAAATCTTTTCAGGTTCATCTTATCTACCTCTAGCTCCAGGCAAAAGGAAGATACAGTATCTTGTAGTTTAGACAAATCATTTTTGATATTTTGCCATAAAGCAACTTTTTTTTCATGGGTTGCTTTGTAATGAAACAAATCATCAGAAACTCTCTGTAACTCACTCCTCAATGTTTGATAACCCTGTTCAGTTAACAAACTATTATATTTCTGAGTCAATTGCATGTTGTTCATTATATAATTTTGTTTAGAAATAATATCTCTCAAATATTCATCATTAATGTTAGCTACATCTGAAGTGTTTCTCAATTAAGAAACAGAGTAACTTTCCAGATTCTCATAGAACTCAGGCTCAAGTGTTTCATCAATAATAGCCATATCAGGATCTATCATTGAAGTAGCAATTAGAACTAAAGGATTAGATACATTTGAAATTTGAGCGATTGGTCTACTGTTCTCAGCCTCTACAGGTCTCACAGTCTCATCTCCTCTTCTCGAATTACCTGAAGGAACTGAATCAGTTACAAGAAATGGTACTTGAGATTCAATAGAGGAGGTTACCATGGCTTGGGCAAGACTTGGATGTGGTTGTTCTTTCTCCTTCTTCCTCCTTGATAGGGATGAGGAGTTGTTGGATTGAACTTATTTGTTCTTGAAGGACCTGCCTGAGGTGCTTGTTGCTGTTGCTGTTGGGACAGATAATCCCACTGGGTGTTCAGCCAATCCCACTTCCACTTTGAGACTTCCACCTTTTCTTGTTGCTGGGGGGCCAGTTGTGGAAGGGCTTTTGGAGGAGGAGGTTTCTTCTTCTCTTGAAGAAAAGACTCTATGTTTCTTACCTTGTCTTCTAGACAGTCTATTCTTGACCTCAGCTTGAGGTTTTCTATCCTCAACTCCTTGATGTGAGTAGAGAGATTTTTACCTGCTGGTTTAAGGGCATCTTTTTTATCTTGAAGCCTTTGGGAAGCTCTTCTGGGGGGGTTTATTGAAGGTTTTTGTTCTTGGGCATTTGTCTCTACCAGAATCTCCACTTTCTCCATTTCCACATCCTGATTGATTCAATGATTTATTAATTTGAGCTAATTTTGTAGTTAAAGGAGAACTAACAGAAGTAGCCTCATCATAATCAATCAGATCTAGTTCATCTTCACGTGCAGCAGAAAAACCTTGGTCAGTCATTGTTTTAAATCTAACCTGAAGTGAGGGAAGGAAACAATAAGATGAATTAGTTTTATTTTTGCTTTTTAAAAGAAAAATAGTAATAAAAGAATATAAAATTCTTCAGGACAAAAAATCATCTGAAAATAATAATCAATTATTTATTAATTCAAAATACTCTTATCACCAGGATTTAAAAGAAATCAACTGAAGAAATATAAATAAATTTTAATTTAACAAATTCACTTATGATAATTATCAGGATTTAAATCAACTGAAAGATATTTAATTACCAGGACTCAATGTCAACTGAAATAATTCAATATAGTTTATTTTTTATTAATTATTAAAATTTTATTGTCAGGACAATTTGTTAACTGGAACAAAAATAAGATTTTTTAATTTATCAGGACAAAGTCAACTGGAAATTAAAATTAATTAAAAAAAATTATTACTTCTAGGACTAAGAACACAATTGCTCTATCTTTTTCAACTAGGAAAATTAATAAATAAAAATAAATTTCAATTTACCAGACATCTCCCCCTGTAAAATGAGCAAATTAATGCCACTTACAGAGTGCTGAGTAAAAGGAAATACATAGAGTATGAAGAGTGGAAAGTGACCCACAAATAGTAATCAATAATTACCACGAAATATATAACTATTAGTTAATATATAAGCCTAAGTTTTGGAGCATGGTTCAATTCCCGTTTGCAGCAAAAAATAAGTCACGTGATATATAATGTTTGTCGTTTTTGTCATCCACTCATCCTTATAGGTACCTCAATGGCGATGGTCCCACGGTCTCCGGTCCTCAAGATAACAATGCGCTGTCAACAATTTGGAAAGGTTCTCAACTGTCTAGGTGTCTTTCAAGTCTAGAAGGTTTTTGAAGGAGGTCCAATGGCAGTAACAATGGGATTTTTGGGATTCAAGCTTGGGTACGTATTTCCTTATCTTATAGAATATTTACTCAATTTAAAGAGGTAAAAAGTTGAACTATTATTATAATTAATGGATTAGAATTATGTGAATGTAAATACTAAAGCAATAATAGATAGTAATAAAGGGATTTTAAATAGTTATAATAAATAAGTAAGTAATGGAATATATAAAAAACAACCAAAAGAGAGTCCTTATATAGGCAAAGGAGGGACAAAGCGCGGCAATGAAATTCTAAAAACAGTAGTATGAGAGAGAGAGAAAAAGAATATTCCAGAAGGAGTATTTTCAAATAATAAAGTTGTTCTAAAAAGAAGGCATCAAAGAGATGTATTTACAGAGTATGTCAGGAATACATTAATTTATTTGATATTTACTGTAGAAGTCAATTCTAAATAAGAAATTTGAATTTTTTGTATATATTTATTTTTATTTGAATATTAAAATTTTATTTTAATTTAAAATCTATTTTTTAATATAAATTTTTATTTCTTCCAACCTGTCAATGAGCACAGTGTTAGAGAATAAAAATATAAGGGACATTTTTATATTTAATTTTACCATTCTGTAATTAGTTAATTTATTATAGGTAATTTTAATGTAACTAATTTAAAATTAAATAATTAAAAATGATAAGGTGTGGCTTCATCTAGTAAATAATTAATTATTTTACTGGATAAGTCTAGCAGCCTGGCTGACATAAAATATAAAATATAAAATATAAAATATAAAATATAAAATATAAAATATAAAATATAAAATATAAAATATAAAATATAAAATATAAAATATAAAATATAAAATATAAAATATAAAATATAAAATATAAAATATAAAATATAAAATATAAAATATAAAATATAAAATATAAAATATAAAATATAAAATATAAAATATAAAATATAAAATATAAAATATAAAATATAAAATATAAAATATAAAATATAAAATATAAAATATAAAATATAAAATATAAAATATAAAATATAAAATATAAAATATAAAATATAAAATATAAAATATAAAATATAAAATATAAAATATAAAATATAAAATATAAAATATAAAATATAAAATATAAAATATAAAATATAAAATATAAAATATAAAATATAAAATATAAAATATAAAATATAAAATATAAAATATAAAATATAAAATATAAAATATAAAATATAAAATATAAAATAGCCATTCTTTTCCCATGACAAAATGTTGATGCATGTCAGTTGACCTTGCTGCTGCAAATCCAAGTGTTATGGTGTTACCATACAATGTACTTAGTTATATAGTGTAGCCTCCGAGTGCACCGGAGATCCTTCCCTGGTTCTGTAAGGTATCATTCTCTACACCAAGTTCATTCTGGCGGGCGTTGGGGGTAATTTTTATTATTATTATTATTATTATTATTTATTTTGAAAACTACAAGCCTTTTGAAATTGGCAGGATCTCTAACTAACTCCTCTTTTGATTTCAATGCCAATTCGAAACCACCTACTCGTCAACACACACAAACACACACTCTTTAACACACACTCACACACTCACACACTCACACACAAAAAAACAAGCACACAAGCATGAATGAATTATTCCATGTAAAAATGTCCACACTTTTCATTTCATTTTCTCCCTCGTCATCGATACAAACAAACACCTAATAAATAAACTTTTATTTTTTTTTTGACTGACTCACTGACTGATCTATTTTCCCTTCTTGTCATGAAGGCATCAGTTTTCATGTGGATGCTTTGGTTTAGGTTTAAAGGCTAGTTGGGTTAGGAATTGGAAATTAAGTTCAGTTCATCCATTTTATGAGATGACCCAAGGGTGAGGGAAAAGTTTTAATCTTGTGAAATATATGAACCTTGAGCTTTCCAAATATAATTTCTGAAGACTTTTTGGGTTGGGAGGAGGGGGGGCAAGATGATAAGAAAATTTTACATCAACTCGTGACTCTGAATGACAAATTACAACAAATTAGAAAGATTAAGCAAGAAAGGAAGTTTAATTTGGAGATTGTGATTCCTCTACATACATGCCCTTTGTAACAACCAAATGGTCTGACAAAGCAAGCAGCAATTCAAAAGAGAAAAGTGAAATTCATAAATGTACAAAAACGGCGACGAGTAATTGTAATTAAAGAAACGAGGCATAAGCCAGGAAAAACAATTGTTTAAATATAGATTCTCCCTTTCCCAAGCAATCTCATGATTCTGATGGAGTTCTATGAAGATTCGTGGGCATATCTGGCAGTCCATTCTTTACTTAATTGAATGGCACCTTGCTCATCAGTTTTATAGTGTTGAGCAACATCATTAGCGAGTGGGTCATCCTAAAAAGCATAAAACAGAGTGGGAAAAGAAAAGAATGAGAAGCATATTTAAGCGGAAGAAGATGAAAATAAATTAAGATACGGACAGGATTAGGAGTTGAAAGAAGAGCCTGAACAGACAAAAGAACGGTCCTTATTTGCAGAGCTGGCGACCATCGATCTATGTCACGTCCAGCATGGAAAATGAAGGATGAGAAGAAATCAGACACAAGGGTCAAGCTACTCAGAGATGAAGTCCAAATCAACCTTTCAAGATATCGAGACAAATTCTACCGAGTTTGTCGATGTTAGGATGATATATCTTGGTTAAAAAGCGAACTTTAGGAGGGGCCATAGGGTAATCTTCGGGTAAAAATAGTTCCAATTTGAAAGTGCCGCCTATGATGATGAAAAGAGATTTAAAGATAGGACACGCTATAGAGATTCAAAAAAGATGATGAACCTTGAAAAGCGCTTCCTTCTGGGCCTTGGAGTTTGACATCAAAGTATCTCAAGTTATCGTCATGTGGGACGGCAGTGATACCCGGGGGAGAGTCGGAGACGAGCCGTTCGGTTTCCTAAATAAAAGCTCACTGAGTCCAATATATATAAAAATATAATGATAAATAAGAAAAGAACGAACTTTGATGATCCGTTTAGGAAGCGACGAGGCCATGAAAGCAGCAGCGAGAGAAGACGACCCAATAACGTAGGGAAGAAAGCGCCAAGACAGCGAAAAGCAACATTGGATATTCAATATCCAAGATCCATTCAGAGGTTTTATTCACTCAACAGGAAGAAAAAAAAGACACCATACTTGTCCATCTTGCTTCTTCTGTTGCAGAGTTTCTTTCTCTCATTCCCTGAGACAATGTAATCTATCTTTCAGCCAACAATGACCCAGAAAATGTTGCCAACCAGGTCAAGTGTTTTCTCTTGTTCTAGTTTCATCTTAATCTTTCCTTCACCCTCAAGCACTCAGATCTGGTTTTACTGTGTCTTAGCAGTTGAAGATCTTCAGTCTTTTAACACATTTGGTAATATTAACAATGAATTATGTTGAGAACTTTATTGCCAATTTTTCTCAGGTTTACTTATTATGCCATCTGGACACACTTTAATGAGACTGTTTGGCACTGGTGTTTGTGCATAACAAGGTTTCAAAAGTTCACATGTTGTATTAGATTTTCTCATTAGGGATTTGCTGTTATGACAGTAGGGATATGTACTTAGTTATGTGTGTGTGTATGTATTAGGGGGTGTCAGTTCTGGCAAATCCGCACTTACAAATCCGCACTTAAATTTGACCAAATCCGCACTTAAATAAGTGCGGATTTCCAAAACACACTAGCCCCAATACTGGTGGATTTCAAAATGAAATAAGTCACTTATTTCACTCAAATCCGCACTTTCTCAACCAAAAGTGCTGATTTCACCATCAAGTCCCATTTCACTGATTTGTCAGCATCATCCCATTCATACACAGCACTCCGCAGCATAACACTTCATAACTCAAAACATCGTACATCATTTACATTTTCATATCATATCATATAAGAGTTATGCCTTCCTCACTTTCAAATCGTGATAAATTACATAAAGCAATGACTTTCATGGCTCTTGAACTGCTCTTGGACTCTGATTGCAATTCTGATTCTGATCTAGAAGAAGATTTTGTCTTTTTATCAAAAATGGCCACGAAAAGTTACCTTCTTCCCAGAAAGCCTCAAGTACTTCATACCCCCAAGTACACCATCCAAACACTTCTTAAACTATCTACACCCAGTTTTAGACAGCTGTTCAGGACTTCTCAGGAATGTTTCATTAAATTTCTTGAGCTTATTCAGGATCATCCCATATTTCACAATAATTCTCAAAAAGAACAACAACATCCTTCAATTCAATTGGCCATCACACTATGTCATTTGGGTTCAAATGGTAATGGAGCCGCTTTGAAATGTTCAGAAAATGTCTTTGATTTAGGGTATGGTTCAGTTAACACTTATACCAAACAATGTATCACTGCCATCAACTCCTTGTAATCTCAACTTCTCACCTGGCCAACAAAAGAAGAGCGACTTGAATCATCTCAGGTTATGCAAGCAGAGGGCTTCCCAGGATGTATTGGTTTTGTTGATGGTACTGCTATTCCTTTGAGCCAGAAACCTGCTCAAGGTTGAAACAATTACTTTCACATTCTCGTCAAAAATTTTCACCAAAATATTTACAAGTCAAAAAAATTCCATATCTGTTTTAAAAAATTTGCAATACTCTCCCCTGCATTTTATTGAAGCAAGGGGTGGATATCACCAAAATTTTTCTAAGTCATCAATTTCACATGTCAGATTTGAAAATTTGGCAATACCCCCCCCCTGCATTTTATTGAAGTAAGTGGTGGAAGTCATCTAAATTTAATATAATTACATAAATTATTAAATAAATATCTAATATATATCAATTTCCCTAGTTTAAAGTAATGACAATCCCTCAGCCAAAATGCAGATCAAATCTAGAAACAAAAGTTTGGGACTTTCCACAGGTATAGGCTAGAGGAACCCCATGAAGCAAATAAATGTTATCATGATTACCATTTATACAACACAAGGTTGTGGGCCCATTACTTTAGTTGAGGAAATTGATACATAAAAAATATTTATTAAAAATTTACGAAAAATATAAAAATTTTGATGACAACTCTAATCCCCATACTTTTTGGATCTAAATAAAGTTTTTTTAAATCAATTAACTTTACCTTCTTTCATTACCTTATTGATTCTTTGAATCAACTTATGACTGATTTGAAATGAGAAACCAAAATGTGTTAAATCTTGACAGGATTCCAAACCAGGAGGAGCTTTGGTTGTTTGATGATTATCCTTAGAAGAATTCCAAATAGTTTTGATGATACCATTTCCCAAACCAAAATCAATGATGCACCGGTGGTCTGGAAAATATAAACCATGTCATTTGATTTTAGCTGGAGATGGTATTGGTTGGCCAGTAATCGGTTTGATATATGAGAATATACCAAAAGTAAGAAAATTGGTGTCCTTGGTATCGGTGTGAATTTTATTGTGAAATCCAGAATGAGTGATAATAACATTAGAAAATAAAAGATATTCGTGGCTGATATCTTCCCATTCGGAGTCACACCAATTCGGTATTCCTACTTTGGTTGCAGGTTCATGATTTTTTTCAAATGCTTTATTACAGTGCTTTTTGAGTCGAAGAGCAAGAAAAGAGTTAAAGGAAGGTAGAGTGTCCCATAAGCAAAAATCTTCATCTTTTTGAGCTTTAGTGATATTCTTGAGCAACAGATACATGCCTAGATAATAATCATATAAGAGTTTCAGAATCCTTATCCTCTAAATATGCAATATAAAAATGTGAAATAAGACAAGTGAAATTTGGAAAAAAGGCTCAACTTCAAAGGTCAAAATCTCAGCAACCACTGAACCTAATTCAAACCTGTTTGTGGGAAATAAAAGATATTCTTTAGTAGAATCTTCAGTTAAAGGACATGTGATTTAAATAAACCTAACCCTAATTTGTTACATAAAAAAATGAAATAAAAATTTAAATTGGGAAAAAAAGGCTCAACTTTAACAGTCAATATCTCAGCAACCACTGAATCAAATTCAAATCTGTTTGTGGGAAATGAAAGGTAGCCTTCAGGAGAATCTTCAGTAAAAAGAACATTAGATTTGAATAAACCTAACCCTAATTCCGAGTCTGATTTTCAAAATTTTACAAAAACTTGAAAAGTGGTAATGAAGATGAGATCAAAAGGAGTTTTATAAGTTCACTGTTATCCAGATAAGAGTCATACATATATTTAAGTATGAACTTTTCATAAATGGAATGAGATATCATATAGGCATGAAAAAAAGGAGATGAAACTTACCTTGATTGAAAAGTAGGAAAAATAGAGTGAGAAAGATTGATGTTGGAATTGTGGGGAAATTGAATATGGAGTAAGTGAAATGCATAAAGAATGTGCAATGTATGTGTTTCAATGAAATGGAGCCAAAAAAAAGTGAAATAAGGGAAAGGGGGGATAATGACCATGCCAAGGAGGGATGAAGAGTAGGGTGATGGAGCTAAAAAAGAAAGTAAAGAGGGAGAGAAAAAAAAGGTTAATTATACCATTGAAATCCAAAATAACCACTTACAAAAAAAATTTAGATAAAAAAAATAAAATAAACAGAAAAAAACAAAAAAAATTATAATTAGTAATCAAAAAATCAAAAAAAAAGAATAAAGTGACTTACCTGGAGAGATGAGATGACAAAATGAATGAAACTAAATTGTTTGAGGGATGTTGGAGGAGAATAGGAAAAGGATATGAGGGATGAATGAAAAAAAAAATCACTGACAAAATATGCGATTTCAGAAAATGTGCGATTTCATGTTGAGCTGGTGAAAGAAAACCAATGAGCCATCCAAAAAAAAAATTTCACCGTAAATTCCAAAAAAAATGAATATGCAACAAACCAAAATACCAACCCAAGTGAATGAAGTACACAAAGAGGACATTTGGAGAGTACAAAATAGTATAGGAAAGAAAGGGATGATGTGGCCAACATGTGGTTTTGAAAAAAAAAATCACAAAAAAAGTGCTGATTTGAGGTCAGAACTGACACCCATAGAAAAAAGATTAAGAAGTAGAAGAAATAAGTAAAAAAGAATGTAAACATGCCTGGTCAAAATATTGAAAATGTCAGGAAGGGGTGTGTGCCGAGGATTGATGGGTAGGTAGCGAGGAAGGTCAGTGTGTCATATGTGACAGGGATGGGGTAAGAAAGGAAGGGATGTTTTGTGGCCAAAATGTGGTTGTGAAAAAAAACGGGAAAAAAGTGCTGATTTGAGGTCATAACTGACACCCTTTTTTGAAATAAGTGACTTTTTTGCAAAATTTAAGTGCTGATTTGTAAGTGCTGATTTGGTTTGAAATCCGCACTTAAGTTAAGTGCGGATTTGCCAGAACTAACACCCCCTATTCTGTGGTCGTGGCATCCCCTGTTCTCCGGTTTTTTCCGGAGTTCTACAGGCTGACACCATGCTACAGGTTATGGGCTGTACCCACAGGCATTGAAATGTTAGCCATAAAAAACTCCACAACATTAGCAAGACTAGGAACATTAGTAACAGAAAGAAGCACCTAAAATCTGTGCTGGTAAAACAAAGCTCACCCACTTCATCTCTAACTGGGGGCTAAGAAATCTTGGTATAGATCTGTTTGGCCCTGAAACCTCCAATCTTACTTCATGTGGAACTTGCTCCTCCACTCATCAATGCACTACCTCTACAACCCCTGCTGCTATGCTTACCCCCATAGCTGTTTCACCATCCTCCTTGCACAACCCAACAAATACTGCCATAACCAAACCACTTGCTAAACCTCTCTTAGATACACCCCTTGCCTTACCCTTTGCAAGACCTCCCCTTGCCAGTAAACTGATGGACTCATGTTAGTATATACATATATTTTTAAATTTTTCTATTATTTATTGTAATTATGGCATTACTTATCCCAAAGTAGAACATTATAATCTGTATGTAGAAAGAAGACAGCATGCTCTGGAATAGCATGGGAAGTTACTGAAACAGTATATATATCTCTGTATGTAGTAATTGTTGTTCTCCATACTTCCTTTTCTTTGCTCACCATCTT
Organism: Hemileia vastatrix; assembly: GCA_030280995.1. Classification (NCBI taxonomy): domain Eukaryota; kingdom Fungi; phylum Basidiomycota; class Pucciniomycetes; order Pucciniales; family Zaghouaniaceae; genus Hemileia; species Hemileia vastatrix. The sequence goes on from JASXTE010000015.1 coordinate 26,512,626, forward strand.
GTTCTATCTTTCTACTTGTCCACACTTGAACAAGCAGGTGTGTACAATGATTAGTTCTAGTCTTTACTGTTATATTTAAAAGTTATTCTCACTATAGGTTAGCACATCACAATCAGTATCTTCAGCTTCATCCCAGTGTTACTAGAGGAGAAAACTTACGTTTGATTAAAAGTGTGCTTTACCAAGGATCATTGTTGTCATTAGTCTTATTCTTCTATTTACTATAGGTCAGCACATCACTTCATTACTTGTTTGTTTTGGATTAGTAAAAACATTCAACTGCACTTTTAGGTGTGCTTATCTCTGCAATATAATCCATACTTCCTTTTCTTTGCTCACCATCTTGTTCAATCTTTCTACTTGTCCACACTTGAAAAAGAAGCTTAGCACATCATAATCAGTATCTTCAGCTTCATCCCAGTGTTACTAGAGAAGACTTACATTTGATTAAAGGTCAGCACATAACTGCATTACTTGTGTGTTTCAGATTAGTAACAACATTCAAATACACTGTTAGGTTAGTGCATCACAATCAGTATCTTCAGCTTCATCCCAGTGTTACTAGAGGAGAAGACTTATGTTTGATTAAAGGTTAGTGCATCACAATCAGAATCTTCAGCATCATCCCAGTGTTACTAGAGTAGAAGACTTATGTTTGATTAAAGCTTCTTATATTATATTAAATTATAAGTACCAAGCTCCAATATCAAAGCCTAAAAACAAAAACTAGTAACTAAATAAAATGGACAGAAATAGCATTCATGAATTATTATCTGCACTTGAAAACAAAAATGACACTAAACTTGGAAACAACAACTATTTCACTTGGGTTGCTCACATGGAAGGTCTTCTTTTCAAAAATGATCTGTGGGAAGCAACAGAGAACAATTTTGTCATAATAATAACCAAGAAAGAAGATGGCACCATAATAAAATCTCCAAGTGCAAACAAAATCAAGAAGTGTCAAAAGATAAACATGAAAGCTTAATCAATGATTCTACAACATCTTGATCACAAAAATAAAATGCTTATTTTTGACTGTCTGGAAATAAAAGGAGATCCATATAAAACATGGATGAAGCTGAAAGAAAGACATGCTGAGGTCAATCAATTCAGTAAAGCTGCTGCCTTCAAGTCACTAAATGAGCTGACATACTCCACAGATCTTAAAACGTTTATTACCAACATTCAAGCTGTGCTGTGAAACTTGAGAAATGCAAAAATCAGTTACAAAGGTGATACCGTGGCAACAAAAATTATTATGAAACTTCCTGATTAATATCACACCACAGCACAAAACATCCTTGCATCTGGAAAAGTTAACATGACAAATGTTCTGGCCATACTCAAACAAACAAATAAATTTCACAATCTCCAGGATAATCAATTGAGTGAAGCAAAGACAAATAAGGCTCTGATAGCTGAATTGAGAAAATCTAGTATACCAATGTCAAAGGAGAGAAAACCCAGAAAGAAATGCACTCACTGCAATAAAACTGGACATCTTGAAAGTGAATGTTGGGAAAAGATTGGAAAACCAAGTTGGGTTGAACAACAAAATCAATAGAAAAAGGAGATGGCTGAAAGAAATAAAAAAACCAGAAGAATTAGCTATGATGGCATACAATCATTATGTACTCATATATTCTATCAATAACAACACAAACCTGAAACCCATCTTTGACAATGATTAGAGATCAAAAGTACTTCTGGACCTATCAGAGCTCAAAATTTGATATTGTTACAGGCAATAATAACACTGAATGTGTCGGTAGAGGGACTTTTAAATTAGTTGAAGGGGATAATGTTGTGACTCTTGATGCACTCCATGTACCTAAATTACCATATGATCTTGTCTCAACAATTGAGTTCTGGAGAAAGAATTATCAAGTCAATTTTCTTAAAAACCCCAAAAGATGCATTGTCAGCAACAAAAATCTCAAATTTTGCGCAGAAATTTAAAATAACCTGTGCAAAATGCAGGGTGAATTTAAAGCTGTTGAGTCTGCCCTCTTATGTTCAGTTAAGATTTGGCATGATAGATTGGGCCATCCAAATTTGAAGTACACAAAGTCAACTGTAGATGAGAATCTTGATGACAATCAGTTCTTCTGTGAAATATGTGAAACAATGAAAGCAAAAAAGATACAATTCAAAGGTCAGCTTCCAACAACAAAGAAATCAATGGAGGTATTCCACACTGATATTAGCAGAAGCATAAGTCCACCAACCAATAGTGGCTTCAAATACTACATAAAAATCACTAATGGTTTAACCTCAACCCAAGCCGTGTATCTGTTGAAAAATAAGGAAAAATCTTTAGACAAGCTGATTGAGTTCAAATCTAAGTATTAAATTATTTGTGAAACAAAAATCAAAGTTGTTGTAACTGATGTAGAAGGAGAGTATTGCTCCAATAAATTTGAGACATATCTTAAAGAAAACAGAATCACTCACCAAGTCACAGCTCCCTACACACCAGAACAAAACCCAATCAGAGAAAGAGGAAACAGAATTACTACAGAAAAGGCATGTGCAATGTTGTTTCAATAAGTATTAACAGTTAGATACTGGGGAGAAGCAGTAACCATGGCAGTGTATCTTGAATATTTGATAGTCAGAAAAGCAGCAACCATGGTCTCACCACATGAAGCACTTACTGGCTGAAAAACCAAGATTTCTCACCTCCATCCATTTGTTTGCCTAGCTATTTCCAATGTTCCAAAACAACTCAGAAAGAGTAAATTTTCTCTAAAAGGCACCAGATGTATCTTACTTGGATATTCTGAAGGAAATAACATTTATAAGCTTATGGATCTGCAATCAAAAAGGATATTCTTCACTCACAATGCCACATTTAAAAAATCAGTTTTCCCTATGAAAGATCAAACCAGCCCAAAAGAGCCTTTTACTGTCATCTCGATACAACAGTCAACAGAGACTAATGTGACTAGAAATATTGAAGACAAAGATGAATTTCATAATGCAGTGGAAGAACAAGCCAAAGAGCAATATAACTCTAACTAAAATCCAAATCGCCAATGACTAATTCTTCAACTTGAACCACCACCATCTGAAGACAACCCAGATAAACGCACAAGGCCAGCATTACAATCACATACTCAAGCATGAATAGCTGAGTTAGAGGGAACTCATAAAACTCTTATAAACTTTGTCGAACAACAAAGTACGGACCCTGAAAATTATAGAAAGGCAAGCAGTGGAGGTCAAAAGGTGCATTGTATTTGCGCAATCAAAGAATAACTGTACTCACTTCACAAAAATCACGTATGGTGTACCATTCCAAACGGGGGACAAAAGACACTACTGACATGCTGGATTTTTAAAATTAAATATGATGAAAATGGTGTAGTCAATAAGTTCAAAGCAAGATTAGTCATCATGGGCTATCTTCAGGAACACGGTATAGACTTCAATGAGACATTTGAGCCTCACGGGAGAATGGATACCCTACATACTATCTTTGCATTGGCAGCTATCAAGAGACTACCAATACATCAACTTGACATAAAAACCATGTTCTTGAACAGCACGTTGGATGAAGATATTTTCCTTCAAGCTCCAGAAGGATTCACTCAGTGGTTGGACCTATCAAACCTAAACTGTAGAAATGAAATTGAACAGCTTAATAATGGAAATCGTGTATTGAAACTAAAGAAAGCACTATATTTCCTAAAACAAGCACCAAGGGCTTGGTATCAAGAAGTATTCAAATGGTTCCATAAACATAAGCTCAGAACCAGTAACAGTGATCCCTGCCTATTCATCAGGAAAGACAAGGAAAATAATTACTTATACATATTTATCTGGGTTGACAATATGGAAATCATTGGACATAAAGCTCATCAATTTCACTCCAAGCTGTAAAAAGATTTCAAAGTTCACGATTTCACTAAAGAAACCTATTTTCTTGGTATACAAATCACATGTCTAAACTTCACTACAATTCAGCTACATCAACGTCAATACATCACAGATCTTCTGGAAACATTTGGTATGACCAACTGTAAAATCAACCCTACTCCCATGAAATCAAATCTCCAACTACTCCCATCAGATGATGAACAATGCAGTCATTTCACAAAAACAGGTAACTATTATTGAAGCATCATTGGTAGTTTAGGATACCTAGCTCAGTGTACCAGGCCAGACATTACTCATGCAGTCAATTACTTATCACAGTTCCTCATAAAACCAAATCAATTCGATTGGCAAGCCACTCTCAGAATTCTACAATATTTCAAGGGAACATCCAATGTAGAGTTAATATACTCACAAGATTACAAAACACTGATTCCAGCAAAAATAAAAACCCATAAATCAAGCACCTATGGGCTTCAGTGATGCTGACTGAGCTGGGTGCAACTTGACATGCAGATCAACTAATGGGTATGCCTTTTTGCTTGGTGGTGGCGCTATTTCATGGAAAAGAGAGAAGCAAAACATAGTTTCAACATCAGCTATCAAATCTGAATACAAAGGATATCTGGATGCTGTACTGGAAGGTGTTTTGTTTCAAAAGTTGTTAAGTGAATAAGGGTATCAAAACAATCAAGGAACTCTACTTTACAGAGACAATCAAGGTGAAATAGCACAATCAAAAAAACCCATAGCTCACAAACAAACAAAACATATTGAAGTACACTTCAATTGGGTTAGAGAAAAAGTACTATATGGAGAACTAAACCTCAAGTATTGCTCTACAAATGATATGGTTGCTGATATTATTACTAAAGCACTAGATTGTACATAGTTTGAAAAATTCAGAATGGATCTAGGCTTAAATGTGTGTCATTGTACTATTGGGTCAAGAAATGAGGTGGAGTGTTATTATATACATATATTTTTAAATTTTTCTATTATTTATTTTAATTATGGCATTACTTTTCCCAAAGTGAAAAATTATAATCTTTATGTAGAAAGAAGACAACATGTTCTGGAATAGCATGGGAGATTAACAAAACAGTATATATATCTCTCTATGTAGTAAGTGTTGTTCTCCATACTTCCTTTTCTTTGCTTACCATCTTTTTCTATCTTTCTACTTGTACACACTTGAACAAGCAGGTGTGTACAATGATTATTTCTAGTCTTTACTTTTATGTTTAAAAGTTATTCTCACTATGGGTTAGTGCATCACAATCAGTATCTTCAGCTTCATCCCAGTGTTACCAGAGGAGAAGACTTACATTTGATTAAAAGTGTGCTTTACCATAGATCATTGTTGTCATTAGTCTTATTCTTCTATTTACTGTAGGTCAGCACATCACTGCATTACTTGTGTGTTTTGGATTAGTAAAAACATTCAACTGCACTGTTAGGTGTGCTTATCTCTGAAATATAATCCATACTTCCTTTTCTTTTCTCACCATCTCGTTCTATCTTTCTACTTGTCCACACTTGAAAAAGAAGGTTAGCACATCACAATCAGTATCTTCAGCTTCATCTGGTGTTACTACAGAAGACTTACATTTGATTAAAGGTCAGCACATCACTGAATTACTTGTTTTTTGGATTATTAACAACATTAAACTGCACTGTTAGGTTAGCGCATCACAATAAGTATCTTCAGCTTCATCCCAGTGTTACTAGAGGAGAAGACTTATGTTTTATTAAAGCTTCTTATATTCTATTAACTCAGAAAATACACTTGGTCAATCAGAGACTTCCCCTTCCCCTATTTAGAATCTCAAACAATTAATTGGGGGCCTTTCCATCAATTAAACTCTACATCTATTAGGTTCTCACCCCACCCAACATCCCTCCCCTACATACCACTTCCCCCCTAACCCTTCCCAAAACCCTGCTGATAGCATGAGTGAAGTGGGTAGTGCAAAACCAACTGGGAGATCAGTCTCCCCTTTTAGGAAGACTGATCCCCCCAGTTTTTCACATCCCCTACTTTCTCACATGGCACCACCGCAGCAACAAGCTATGATTAGCCAGCCTGATTGAATGACAACACACATTGGAAAATTTCATTGAATTCACTAAGTCAATTCCAAACATTGAAAAAAATGGGTGTAACTACTCTGAATGGAATAGAAATGTACTGTAATTAACCAAAGATTTTGTTGGCACAAGAGCTTATTCCTTGAATGATGATAATGGACCAGAAGAATTGGAAGATGGTGTCACTCACTTAATTCTAGTACACTCAATTTCCCCAACTCTGAGACATGAGATATCAACTGATTGAAAGGCATGCCAAACTTATCAAATTAGCAATAAGTTTACTAGATCTAATCATACATCAATCATGACTTCTATCTGCAATTTTATTAATTTAAAAAAAACTTAGTTTAGGTCCCACAGTAAATATTTAGAAGCCTTCAAAAAATACTTTGAAGTATTTGAACAAAAGGGTATTGTTTTCATTCAAAAGTTTTTTAAAGTTAAAATGTCTCATTCTCTATTACCATAATACATGAAGGACCTTAATGTTGTTCTTTGTGTTGTTCTGGATAACTGCCCTGACTCAAAATTGGTTACCTTTGAGGATTTCTTCTATCTCATTCCAATGTTATTCCAGAACAGAGAAGATAGAGAGATTGACTAAACAAACCCTACTTCTTCTTTTTCTGATGAACCCACTTTCAATTCAACTGATCATCCCCAATTCCAAACTGACTCTTATACACCTACTGGTGCTCAAAAAAAATTTTATGAATGCAAGTTGATTGCTCATTTTTTTGCTCACTGGCCTTACAAATTTTACTCATCCATATTTTTCCCCAGACTCTACATCATGAGAGAAAATGCTACAACTTTTGCATCTGATCCAAATTCAAAAAACAAACCAGTTTACATCCCCTACAAGAGACCCTAACACATACCAAATAGAGCCAGAGATGTTGGAATTGAAGCTGATGAAGTCACTATATTTGAGGAAAATGTGGAGGCCCTGTATGAACAAGTTTCACACATTGATCTGAACAGTGTGGAGTGGTCACCTGAAGAAATTTCAGGAAATGTGGAAATCTTGGATTATGGAGAAGCCCATTATGTTACTTTTAATGTGAGCCTTCTCAGCAATTTCAAACTTCTTAAAAATTTAATCCCAATAAAAGTAGTAAATAATTTTCCTTCCTCATTTACTAATGGTATAGAGAACTTGAAGACAAAAGGAGATGGAAAAATTGTCACCATTACCAATGTTTTTTACTGTCCCAATGTTAGAACTAATCTTTTTTCTCATTTTGATTTAGTGGATATTGTTTTTTTGGGCTATTTTCTCAAAACAAGAACTTAGGAATTTATTTTAAAGAAGATTTGATTATGGCAGGGAAATTAGAAAATACAAGAAGGTGTTGGATCCTAGATGTAATTATGTTTAGTGATTTCAATCCAAATGATGTTTCCCCTTACCATTATTCCTTGCATCCTTCTTTCTTGAATACTGTAAAAAAAGAATGATCAAATCAGCTGACCTCCTGCTGAAAAAGGCTCTCTCATGGATTGGCACAGGAGAATTGGTCATACCTGTGAAAACACAATCAGACATATCATCAAAACTATAATTAGTACTGGATTTCCCCTTTCTATGCCACCAGGTAAAATTGACTGTGAAGATTGTCTGATAGCAAAGACTACCAGGAAACCATCATCAAAATGTGAATTGAGACCTGAATCCATGATGAGCCTTATTGTTGGAGACCTGGTTGGACCTATGGATCCTACCATTCATGGTGCAAGATGGGCAGCTATTTTCAGAGACAGTTCAACTTATGGGGAGGTGTTTCTGCTTAATTCCAAATCTGAAGCTTCCTCTGCTTTTTTTACCTTTTATAAAAAGCTTGAGAATGTCACTGGTAAGAAACTTCAAGCATTAAAAACTGAGGGGGAGGGGGGGTGAAATGCACAGCAGGCAGATGGCTAAAATCCTGGCTGAAATTGGAGCTACTCATGAAGTTACATGTCCTCACCACCATTAATAAAATGGATCAGCTGAACACTTCAACAGAAAAGTTGGAGATATTGCAAGGACCATTCTGTTAGAAAGTGCTCTACCTGAATGCTTATGGGGCCAAGCATATAAATGGGCAGCTAATGTTCATAATTGACTTCTCAATGTTAAGACTGGTAGAAAAACTTCTCTGAAGCTCATGTACAATTGTGACCCAACTTACTCCAACCTCAGAATTTTTGGTGAAACTGATTTTGTCCATCTCCATAAAGATACTTGACACAAACTGGACCAATGTGCTTTGGTTTGTAAATGTGTAGGTTATTATTTAAAAAATGCAGGTTGGATTCTTTGACACCCAGAATCAAATTCCTTTTTTGAATCTACTATGGCTGTTTTCCCTGATGATTGTTTTCCTGCTCACAAAGCTGGGTTTTAACCACCACCCTCAAAAGTTACTCTTGATCATATCCTCAACACTATGAAGCTAGGTGTTTTCAACAATAAAGAAACTCTTAGTTCTCAAGAAAAGAATGTGCATGAAACTGTATAGAATGGTTTTCCACAATCATCCATTATCCCCAGAACTCATTTGCAAGCTATGATCTCACATTAAATTCAAAATTGGGACCAAGCATGCAAAAAGGAACTTTCAAACATGAAAGATATGGATGTGTGGTATGAAGAAAAAATTCCTCCTGGTGCCAAACTAACCAATGCAAAATGTGTATTCACCATCAAAAATTCTTCCTCAAAATCTCCAAACTACAAAGCATGATATGTGGACAAAGGTTTTTTACAACAGTATGGTATTGATTTTACTGACACTTTTTCACCAACTGCCACTTTTGCTTCACAATGCATTCTGCTCACTTTAGCTGCTTATCGCAAATGGCCTGAAAAATCTATTTATGTCACAGCTGCTTACCCTCACAGCCCAATTGGTGAAGCAATTTGGGTACACCCTCCTGAAGTTTACCAGCTACATGTCATTGAGAATGCACTATGTTTAAAGAAAGCCCTCTATGGTACCAAGCAAGCACCAAGATGCTGGTGGCTTCATATAGCCAGAAAATTGGATGCTCTAGGGTACAAGGCTAGTCAGTGTGATAAAAGTGTTAATATTCTATTAGCACATTATGTTTACTTCACATATATTCACTTATTTAAAACCCTAATACTAGTTATTCTATATATCATCATTTATATGCATACCCTAACTACAGCACTCTTAAGAATGCTTTCTCATTACTGAGTCTGCATCCAATCCTTTCTCCCTTATATTATTATCACTTTCTCACTTTCTTTTCTTAGTCCTATTTTCTTTTCTCTCTGTTTTGTCCTCGTTTGTCCATCTCTTGTCCACTATCCATTGTCCATTGTCCACTTTATCACTAACTTAACTTATTGATTATTATCAGGTAACAATCCTATTTTATTTTCTCTCTGTTTTGTCCTTGCTTGTCCATCTCTCCTCTCTCGTCCATCTCTTGTCCACTATCCATTGACCACTGTCCATCATTGTCCACTTTATCACTAACTTATTGATTATTATCAGGTAACAATCCTATTTTCTCTTCTCTCTTTTTTGTCCTTGCTCATCCATATCTCCCCTCTCGTCCATCTCTTGTCCACTGTCCATTGTCCATTGTCCATCATTGACCACTTTATCACTAACTTAACTTATTGGTTATTATCAAAAAGTTTCTATGTTCTTAGGAAGAAGGGATGTTTGGGTGTGATATGGATCCATGTTGATGATGGTATAGTGACTGGAAGTAGTGAGGAGGAATTGGAGGAATTGGAGGATGGTTTGGATGGTAGTTTGAAAGTAAAGTGGAATGATAATGTAGATGGTATTGTAGGTGTTGCTATCAAAGAAGTTCCAGAAGGTTTTGATTTGCACAATTTTCAACTCATTGGCAAAATTCTATGGACTCATAACATCTCTAGACTAACTACAAGCTCACCCCTCTCAAACAACCTAGAAATCACCACAGCCAAGGATGAAGAGGTAGCTATTGATTCAACTAAATATCTCTCTATTCTAGGTGCTCTCACTTATGTGGCAGTAGCAACTAGACAAGATCTATCCTTCCCTGTCAACTTTTTAGCACACTTCTCATCCAAACCTACTGCCACTCACTGGATAGCTCTCAACCACCTGCTCAGATATGTTCAACACATGGCCACCCTCTGTCTTCACATTCATCCTGACCAAAATTCACCACTTGAACTCCTATCTTTTTCTGATTCCACCTGGAATATCAAAGAATTCTCAAGAGCTCAAAGTGGACACCTGCTGCTCCTTAACTCTTGTCCAATTGTGTGGACTTCAAGGTGCCAGTTGACAGTAAGTGACTCTTCATGTACTGCTGAATATGTGGCACTTGGTGGTGGGATGAAAGATGCCATTTGGATCTCAAACCTGCTCAAAGATATACTTCCTGATATTCCCCCAATCAAGATCTTCTGTGACAACAAAGGAGCAATAGCAAATGCAAAAGATAATCCTGGAAACAAGAGGACACAGCATGTGGATAGGTGTTTCTATATTGTGAATGAACAACTCTTTCTGAAAAAAGTGTTGAAGGAGGAAACTTCCAAGGAGAGTAGTGACTGAGTAAACTGTGGCATTCAGAACACATGCTTAACACATGAGTAGATATGATCAAACTATTGATTTATTGTGTGAGCAGGTTAGTTCAGGTGTATGTTATTATTATAGGACTATATATTGTTGGACAATGTTGCTTCTGTGTCACGCGCCACGTGACACTCGAGGCAAAAGTAGCTCATTAAATCAATACTAAAGGGTTCAAATCCATACTCGAAGTGCAGAAAGCAACTCTCCATAGCAACTGCGACTTTCCTTTGTGTACTTGCTATTCAATCGCGCTAGCCTAAAACTCTAAATCTAAATTAGTCAATCTCTCAATAGTGTGTCTTAGTCTTTTTTCCAATAAGCGACGCACAGCGCAATAGTTAATATAATAGTACATTAAAAGGTTCATGAAATGTCTGTGGGTTATTAAGGGGTAGTGAGCATGGACAGAATGGTTAGTGAAGGATTAAGGGGGTTGACGGATGTTAGTGAGGAGGGTCCAAGTGTAACGGATATATTTTAAATGGTTTGTGGTGTGCGGAATGGTGGATGAGTATGAGGTCAATGCGAGGAGGAGTAAAGGATATAAAAGGGGCTGGGTTTTTGGTTTGACATTCTTTAGAATTAAATTATAAAACGTATTTATAGTTAATAGTGATAAAAATCTAAGTGAAAATCATTATTATTGTATCTTTCTTTATTTTCTCAATAATCATATCTAAATCCTAAATCTTTGACTGTTGAGTTTCCAACCCTTTGTGAGATCTTAAGAATTTTAATATTACCGTTCAATTATATTAGAATCCTTCTCGAACATAACTCGAAGCAGTAGTTCTTCCTTCGAGTCATCTTCGAATCACTTCCTCGAACTATCCCTCTGTGCTTTGAAGAAGTATCTGAACCTTTTATCTCACTTGCAGGAACATCCTCGACCTTGTGCGTAGGTCGTCCGGTGACATTCTGTCCACATTCAATCTTATACTTGTAACAACCAAAACTAACCCTTATCAATAAATTGTTTTTCTCTTGTTACTCTATATCTTTTATTATTCTACCTGATATTTAACTATCCTAAACTGTTATTTGCTATATCATCACTGGGGACAGGTATTTCTTACATGAAATCTGCTGTTCAACACTATTACTAATCTTAGAATGTTTTTAGGTGATTGATAGTGTTTGCTCCTTAGCTAACAGTTCATAAGGGATTACTTACGTTAAATCTCTGATTAAACAATAAAAGGTATAGTCATTGTATTTATTATTATACTATTCTTTTATAAAAGACATTAAATCTTATACTCGTAACAACCAAAACTAACCCTTATCAATAAATTGTTTTTCTCTTGCTACTCTATATCTTTTATTATTCTATCTGATATTTAACTATCCTAAACTGTTATTTGCTATATCATCACTGGGGACAGGTGATTGATAGTGTTTGCTCCTTAGCTAACAGTTCATAAGGGATTACTTATGTTAAATCTCTGATTAAACAATAAAGGATCTCATCAATAAAAAGCAACATTGGAATGGGTTCCCACTGCTCAAATGTGTGCAGATATACTCACAAAATCACTGGGCCCATCTCTGACAATGCTTAGAAGGAAAGATGTCTGTGTGTGGTGACAGGGTTATATTTCTCTTCTCTTTCTTTTCTTATTTTTTCTTTTATTTCTCTTATTTTTCTCATTTCATTTTATTTCTTTTTTCATTTTGGAGTTGGTTATCTTTGCATGGGGGGGATATCAGTATTATTTTTCATAACTAAGTGGGGTGGATGTTATGCCACTAGGGCTAAGTACTTAGTTATGTGCGTGAATGTATATAGTCTGTAGTCGCGGCATCCCCTGTTCTCTGGTTCTTTCCGGAGTTCTACAGGCTGACACCGCATTACACAAATAGGGTTGCTGCGGCGCCTGAGAGTCTAACCTAACAAGAATGATGCCTTGCAGAACCATGGAAAGATCTCCGGTGCACCCGGAGGCTACACTATATACTGATGAGAGACTAGCTAAGTACATAGTATGGTAACACCATAACACCAAATAGTCGAGAGAGAGAGATGCAATCAGGCCCTAGGATCGTTAAAGCGCTTGATTGCATCCAAAGGACAAGAACAACCGGTAGAAAAATAACGAATCAAAAAACGTACTAAATGAAACTCAATCAAGTATTAACACTTAACTACACGCTCCTCAAAAACTAACAAAAAAAAGTGTTGCGTTCATCAGCATATATTTTTGAAATTCAGGGTCTACTTGATTTAGTAATCATTATTTCAGACAAAAAAAAAGAAGTTTCATTCCTCTTAATCCAAGCACATGCTGGCGAGCATGACTTTTACCATTAAAGGTAGGAGAAAGAGTTGAATCAAACGCAAATTACCAAAGCTACAGTCATCATTTGTCAAAGACAGCAATAAAGAGAGTGAAAAAGGGTCACTACCAAAATATTAATACTTCAATTGACTTACCTAGGCTAGACATTACATAAGATATCAATCAATAAGCCAAGAGAGTAGCTGTGGATGAAGTCAAGGTTTGTGTCCGAGAGCTTAGATCTCTTCCACAAGCAAACCCTTAACTTGTGCGGGGATAAGCAGATAGCTTAGTCGGTAGGCTTGAACCATCCTTAATGAAAAGGTCACGTTGTCTTGACTGGATACTAGTTTGTAAACTGCAAAATAAGATGTGGGTGCCTTGCCTACTAACCGGTTATATGTTGAGCTGTATCAAGTGTTGATTGTCATTCGGTGTTGCGATTAAAAAATGAAACTTCATTTATTAATACGAGGGTAGTTGGTTTGCCTTAGTTGTATACGCTAAGATACACCTCGAGAGTACTTTGTAAGATGCCGCCCAAAAAAACTGCTATGAAGTTATGGTGAGGCATTGGGCAATTATATTAAACAAAAACGATGTGATCATGGTTGGAAGAGAAGTGAGATGGATATATTGAATGTAGCGATCCTGGTAAGGGGAAACCCATCCTTTTCTTTTTTTGCAACTCTGTCATTCCCAAAAGAAATGAGAATGACGAATCAAAAATGAATCCGGTTCACCAGCTGGAGAGCCAACTTTTCAATATATGCGATCTGGTAGAGACGAATAAAATATAAAAATAGCAGGTAAAAAGAATAATTCTCTTTAACTGTGCATAAGGTTTTATTCGTCTACAATAAGAAAGCAAGAAATGAGTGAAGAAATTGATGATGAGAGAAAAGCGAGTTTTATGCTGTGCAGGAAAACGGGTTAGGTTTACTGGCGGTAAAGGACACTTAGGTTTCACAAGTCATCTGGCTCACCATCTTCAAGTAGTCCGATTCGCTCTTTACAAATCTGGTATTTTGAAGAGAAGTCACACCACGCACGTGTGACGCCATAAAATGTCATCGAAGGTGAAGATATGAAGAAAGTAACAAAAAATCAACCTTCTTTTATGACAACATCACCTTCAATCCTTTAGTTTGTTGTGTCATTTATCTCCATCTCATCATTACGAAGACTTTGAAATGGCTGAGAGCACCACCCAGACGTCAAGATGACAAAGACAATACTGGTGTTCACGAGTAAAAAAGAAATGAGGTTCAGAATCTTGGTCTCTTTTGATAAAATAGGCTCAAAAGGATTGTGATAAAAGTGGTAATATTTTTAATAAAGCACTAGTCTTTCCAAGTAAGAGATTATATTAAAAAAATAATGTTGAATATACACACATTAGATAAATCAAAGAAGGCATAGATAGGGAGAGATAAAAGAAGAAAAGGAGGCAACGACAATAGTAAGAAGTTACATACGGCTATTAAATAGCCAATATGCAACGGAAGCAACATGGAAGGAATGGTAAACCCGTATAATTGAACTTGTAATGGAAGATAAGCGCTTATAATTTCAACGGTGAAAAACTCTTTTTATTGAAAACACAATAGGGTAATTTTGGTGACTAAAATCCAAAAAAGTAGAAGCAGAATTTAGAAATAACACTATCAAAGGATACTATTTTATTGACATTAAAAACTCCTTTAATAATGGAGAAGACAAGCGTCTTGTACGGTGTAAGACCAGTTTGCTTTAAATGATGTGTGAAAAAGCGTCCAACTATCAGAGAGGGCTTACACTACAATAAATGTTCGTTTCGTCTTGGGGCGGAACAAAACGATTACGCAACAGTTAAGTAACAATTGTTTTTGGCACTTAAGGTCATAGGTGGGTCTTAAGTGCAAAAAACAATTGTTTCGTAACCGTTGCACAACTGTTGCGTAATTGTTGCGCCCCATGGCGAAAAAAACATGTGCTGTAGTTTTACCCACCTGCTCACATTTGCAAAGGTTACAGGTCGTTTGTCATGCCTGTAGCGCTACTGCATATATACACATCTTTGTCCTTGACCCGTGTCACTTCTCGCTTATCTCTTTTTATGTTTTTCCTTTTCTTCATTACACTGAAAGTGCGATATACCCAATAAGTATATT
The DNA here is from genome assembly GCA_030280995.1 of Hemileia vastatrix. Lineage (NCBI taxonomy): Eukaryota > Fungi > Basidiomycota > Pucciniomycetes > Pucciniales > Zaghouaniaceae > Hemileia > Hemileia vastatrix. The sequence continues at coordinate 26,527,632 of JASXTE010000015.1, forward strand.
TACGGGTGGGTGGGGTACGTTGTAGGGATTACATAAGGTCAAGTTTTTTCTCAGGGAAATTGTTTTTTTTTCCAAAAATAAAGAATCTAAGTTCAAAAAAAAAAAAGAAAGAGGGAAAGAAAAAGAAATAGAAATAGAAATAGAGAAGAAAAGAAAAAGAAAAGAAAAAAAAAAGAGAAAAAGAGAGAAGAAGAGAGAAGAAGAGAAAAAAAGAGAAAAAAAAGAAAAAAAAAAAAAAGAAAAAAAAGAAAAAAAAAAGAAAAAAAAAGAGATGGCGATGTTACACAGGAAATAAAATTTTCAAAATATACCCAATCCACCCATGAATATACATACCTGATGGGTATATCACACTTTCGGTGTAGTGATGCAAACATGACCCAATTTTTTACTTTATGTTGCATTATTTTGTAATGAAATGTGACACAGGTTTGCCCGCGGTGTAATTAGATCTGACAAAGGAAGATGACTATAGTGAAAGTACCCTCTGCTTGATTTTTTTTTATAAAAACTGGATCTTGTAGATAATTCCCAAAAATGAAAAAAATGGATTCAAGCAGAAAATTTAGTATTTATATATATATATATCTGTGAACTCTTTATAAATTGTTTTATGTCTCCGAATTTGAAGCGAGGTTAATTTGTTTATCTCGAGAACTAGAACAAACAAATACTTTTAGATGGTTTCAATATTAAATTTTCAAGTAAGCATTAATATTTTTAAAATTAACCTTCTTATAACTTTTGTAAGATTCGTTTTATTTTTCTTATTTCCTTAGAGAGGATGCTAGGTAATCAGCACGGTTCAAATTGGAATAGAGTCGAGATGATGTCACATACCAAAAGAATGGTTTAAGAGATATTGATCCAAAGACAGGATTTGTAACAATATTTTGGTGATCAACTAATTCTGATACCCTCTATTACTGAGAATGTACCAAAACAAATCATTTTAATCTTTACAGCAGTTGGAAAAAAAACAATTTAAATATTAAAATACGGAAAGAATGAAAATGTCTTTACTTTCTTCACCAATTTAGCTACCCACGCGTATTTTAAGCGAGGATACACCAGGAGTTACACACCTCACCCGAGTTGTAAGACTTTTGTGGCTTGGTTTTTAAACAAAGGTAATATAGTTTACTCCTTTGTTCTAAAGTTGTCTTTCTACAGTTTTAAGCTTAGGAAGGCACCGGCAACTTTCCAACTTTCTTCCCTAGTGGGTAGATGCCTATCAACTGCGTCAAATTATGTGCCTTTATGATCCGCTCAGAAATTCTTCCAAGCGTTTAATATCTTTATATTTGAGTGTAATTTTTTTTTCCAAGTGCATGTATAAAAGGACCTTGTTTACGTACCTTGGCGTTTTCAATACTCTCTCTCAAGTTTTATGCGTTGTAATCTTTATATTTAATTTCTATTTGAGAAACTTACAAAATTATTTCCGTCTTTTATAAGTTCATGTCTACCTCTTCCAGATATACACCTTCAGTTGCCTCCTCCTCAATCAAGTCTAGCAAAAAAAAGGGTAAAAAGGTAAACATTGATTATATTAGAGCTTTTCTCAAATCGGAACCAATCACAAAAAAAAAAAAAAAAAGGATTCAGAAAAACTTTTTGAACCATGAAATAATTGATTCTTCTACGTCTTTGACTCATCTCTTTTCAGAAATCTCGTGCTTCTCCAACAGTCAAGTAAGTCCCAATAAAAAAAATAAAAAGCTTGAAATCACTGGGATTGATTCTTTTATTTTTAATTCCAAAAAATAAATAAATAAATAAATAAATATATATATATATATTTACAAAACCAGAATTTTCTGTACCGGGTGCAAGATCGTAAGTTGAAAATCTAAAATTAAAAAAAAAATGAATACAAAGATATCATCACACAATCAACAAAAAAAAAAAAAAAGGTTTGTAAGAGATTGAATAAATAAGTGTATCTATTTTTATTTTTATTTTTTTTAGTTGAAATACAAAGATTGTTTTAGCGACGCTCAACTTACACGTCGATTTGGATCTTCTTTCGTAGTAAGCAAAAAGGCTTTTTTAACTACACACCACAATTCAAAGGTTTTTTGCAGCTGATAATCCATTCTTGGCATATTTATTCTCTCTCTCTCTCTCTCTCTCTCAAAAATAAAAAAAGCCCATCACTTACAATGGTAAATCTAAAATTAACCATTTATTCACCAACTGAAAAAAAATAGATTTTAATACATATGTAAAAATTAATTATAGCTGGACTTGAGAAAAATGCACAAGGTTCCTCTACAGCAAACAATGGTATAAGATGTGATACTTGTGTACCGAAGCAAGTAACAGAACTAAAATGGTATTTATTCTGATTTATTAAAATAATAATAATAAAATATGACTCTAAAAAACGTGTTTTCAGCAACGAATGCAGAAAACTTCTTCCCAGAGTTTGTTTATTTTTATTTTTATTTTTGGTTTTACAAGAGATAGAAGTGATTCTCTAATGAATTTCAATTTAGTCAGCTTTTTCTAGAAACCGTGAGCTAAAAAAAATTATGTTTGATTAAAAAAAAAAATTAAAAAAATGGCTGGGATTTTAAAACTTGGAATGTGACGCTTCAAGAATGTCGGGAAAGTATGTCAGATGGGATTCGAAGATGCATTACTTGTTCGACTGCGCTAGCGGAAAAGGTAGAAGCCATCAGGATTGGAAAAGATTGGCTAGTGTAAGTAATCATCCAACTAATGAAAACGCTGTCATTGATTTACAATATTTTTAATCTATAGAGAAGATATAGAAAATCGTCTATCTAATTCTACTACAAAGAGGAAAAACTTGGACGTGGTCTCGGAGTCTGATGAGGATAGTGATGGAAGCTATGTAAATCAGTTTATCATATTTTACCATGTCTATTAGAGATGTTTCATTTGAATAATTGAATCATTTCGTTCACATTGCATATAGTGATTTTTTCAAAAAAAAAAAGAAAAAGAAAAAGGCACACACATACACTCTCATGAACGTCAAAATTCAACTTTAAAAAGGGTTAAATAGAGAAATCAAAATGTTGGGAAAATCAATTTCAACATTTATTTACAATTATAAGTCTTTTAAAAATATAAATTGATAGATAATTTCTAAACTATCAACCAGGTTTTGTGTAAAAAGTTTTTTTCCCTTCACTTCAACACTTGAATAAGGAAGTGGATTTTCAAATAGTTTTTTTTTTCTAAAAAAATAATAAATAAATAAAACACATCAACATTTACAAGTTTCACATCATCATCATCATCATTAAAAAAAATCTCTTTTCTTCCTACATTTCTATTCAACCAAAGTATTCAAAAAAACTTGTAAAACATGGTTTACCTTATTTTTTTCAAGTCTTCTAGAAAAAATAATAATAAAAAAAATAAAAAAAATAAAAAAATGATCTTATTGTTTTCAAATTGGGGTAAAAAATAAAATTAAAGTAAAAAAACCTACATAGTCAGAAAAAAGTGGCAACCAGACATCTTGTCAGTCTGTATATTCCCAGGACTGAGTAAAAATTGCTTATAAATTATGTTAAACACATGTAGTACACATGGGAACAATAAATAAAGGTATACAAGTTCTATACATAAGTGAAATCAATGATTAAAAACAATATATGCCATTATAATACCTTATATACACACATATATCCACCTTTTATAAGTCTTATGTACTTAATATTAAGTTGGAATATGTCAGGGTAATTTTAACAACCTTAAACATAAGGTTATATAATTTTTAAGTAGACTTAAAGCTGTTGTTTTCATTGTTTTATGGAAAAAATAAGAAATGCACTTAAAATTACTTAAAAGTTGAATATATGTGCTATAAAGTTAATAATATTAAAATTTTGCCTTGACAGATCAATTTTTCTCAATTAGAACTATTAGTTTGGCTATTCAAATGCATAAAATTTACACTTTTCAAATTTGGTATTTTTTATGCCAGAAATGGCTTCTGTGTACTGGCCACATACTGCCTGCATTTGTCCCACAGGAATAGCTCCATTTTTAGCAAAGTAAGCATTTTAACACTATAATTACCCCACATTGTATGTCCACTATAGGGAAAAATGCTAAAATAAGCAACAGGCGCTTATTTAGTGTCCTAATTTAATTATTAGTGCATTGACTCCATTGCATGCACTAATTGCATTAATAAACTCAAGATTGGTGCCTATAATTCACTACCACCCTTAAAATGCCTATTTAGTCAAGGATTTACCCATGCAAGTGCCTTCCAAGAGACTGAATTCAGTTACCCCACATTTCACGTCTTATTTTGAGTTTCTCAGTAGTTTCTCAGTCAATATTGGTCAAATTTGGATAGGGATCTCACATAGTAATTTAGAATAACTATCCCCTTCATTTCTACTGTTAATACCCCTTAATTATGTGTTATATTTAGTACTTTTTCCTCCTTATTTAATTTTTTATCTTTAGAATTACATGCATACACTCTCATTTTAGTAATTACTCTATTTTTGATGGAGTTATTTTTGTTTTTTGGCATGTGATATGATTCTTTGTTTGTCATTGGTTGATCTTTAGGTAGATGGAAATGTGTAACTGCTAATTGGAGTTGTCATTGGCTGTGTAGAGGATTGGTAAATCAAGAGGAAACATTGAGGAGTTGATGGGTATAAAAGGAGGAGGTTTTTGGGCTTATATTCTACATTCTTTATCATTACAATTAAATCATATAACCATTACAATTACAATACATTTCATTAGTACTTTTAAAGTTTTTTGAATAGTTTTTAGAGTATTATATCTATTTCTCTACCAACTATAAGATTTTAACCCATTTATCATTAGTGAGATTAAATTACTGAGAACCTTATATTGAGTTAAATTTTAATACCTATTTGATTTGTACTACAGTATTAATATAGGACCATTAAAATCTTCTAGAAAACTGAATAATCAAGCTATTCAAATCTCTGTACTTGAACTCAGCCTGAAACATCAGCCTCAGTTCACATACTGAATTGAATCGATTCAGTGTGTGAACTGAACCCAACATCTGGTTGCCATTTTTCCCCCCTGTGCTAGTAGATCTAAAATATAAATAAATCAGCTTTCTAGCAGCTAGTGTTTATTCAAGATTCCCAATGAATAAAACTGAGTAAATTAAATCAAATCAACAAACAAGGTGAGGTGCTGTTATTTCTGCTAAAAATATCTTCTAAACCCTACACATATTTTTCATCCCTCCCTTACTTCACTTTTAGTATTAATAGGGGGTGTCAAGAATTAGCATATATGCCATTCAAGAATTTTGCAAAAAATGTACCAAGTCATTTTAATTTGAAGTACACCAGTGAATAAGGGGTATACTTCAAAAGCATGTTTGTCCCTTAAAACACCATCTGTTTGGTACATCCAAGCATTTAAAGCACTTCCTTCTCTTCACTTGATTAGTCATGATTAGGTACACACATGCTCATAGCTTAAAATTTTTCTTCAACTAATCCTTAGGGGATTATTTATACAAACACAGTACACTGTGCAATGAGTCTTAAGGCCACCCTAAAATTATACTCCAACCCTTAATTCCTCACATCCTTGAATACTCCCTTGCTTACTTTTTTTCCCCCAAAACACTAACATGAGTCCTTCAATTTGTCAAAAGCTTCAAGAAACCACAAGCTCTCTGGCCCTTGATCTTATGGTTGATTCTGATACAGATTCTGATACAGAATTAAATTTAGTTTATATGAGCCCCCTGTTGGAGAACTGCTACCTTACTTCCCAAACACCTTCAATTCAACATCAACCACAATATCCACTCCAAAAAATTCTTAAACTTAAAAATCCTAGCTTTCAAAGAATACTCTGTACTAAACATCAAGGTTTCAAATGCCTACATGATCTGATCCATGATAATTTAATTTTCAACAACAACTCTTATTTCCCACAGTGTTATCCAGCAATAAAAATCTCTGTTATGCTTTTCCAATTTGGCTCAAATGTGATTTTTTCTGCAATAGCTCATCTTGAGAACTTTTTCAGTATAAGTCATGGAACTTTTGATCTTTACACTAGGAGAAAAATCAAAGCAATCTGGTCTTTTTGATCACAATCCCTGACATGGCCTACTAAGGAGGTTAGACTGGAAAATTATTAGGTAATGAAAAACAAAAGATTCCCTAGTTGTATTGGCTTTGTTGATGGAAAAACCATCCCTTTAAGCCAAAATCCTGCAAAGGATGGAAATAATGACTTTGGTCATAGAAAGAGGACAGTTCATACCTATATCTTACATTTTTTGAAATCTATTACTAACACTATGTTAATTTTGCTATGATTAGGTATTCCATTACTCATTAATTGGTTTGCAATATAAATAGAAAGTTTATTGCTTTTAATGCTGGCTTTCCAGGTGCTTTCCATTAATCTTTAGTTTTTCAACCAATGATTCTTTCTCAACAACCAGAGAATTACTTTATGAAAATAAATATCTTCTATCTGACTATGCTTACACTATCAGTACATATGTGATTCCATCATTTTGAGGGGCTGGTGATGAACATACTGAAAAGTCTAAGTTCAACACTCATCTTTCCAAGTTACAAGTAATGATTCACCATGAAATTGAAATTTTTAAACATTTATTTGCTTCACTAAGGGAAATAAGGAGTCCTTTACATAACAAGAAGGAAATGAAAGCTACTATTTATTGGATCATTTTATGCTTGATACTACATAATCTCCTTGGAAAATTAAAGGATGAATGGATATCTCTCTATGAAGATGAAATTCCTGAACCACCCCCAAATATTGAATAATCCTCTAGTTCTTCATCTCAACCTGGTGGAATGCATGCTAAAGTTCTTAATATCACTTTTGCTTATTTTTCAGACACAGAATGGTTATCTGCTATTGCTAAAATTCTTTCTTTATTTCTTCTTTTATATCCTTATTAAAGTCTTTTAACATATCTGTTATATCTTTTTGCACATCATTAAAAAATTCTATATATTTGTTACTCACTAAAATATTGATTTTAAATAAATTTTTGCCTACTCATTCTTTAAACCCTTCAACCTGATTATAAATAACCTCCATGATAGCTTCTTCTTTCTTAGTATAATCATATTCCAATTACTGATTCCAAACACTATCTTCATTCTCTGAGTCTATAATATTATGTTGTGATTGTTTTCTAACTAATAAATTTTCAAATTTTACTCATATATTTTCTTTTTCAAATAGCTACATAAAAATTACTTAGGATAATTATCTTTATTCTTTTTCTGGGATTATGTTCTTCTGTTGAAGCTTCTTTATTGAAAGATTGTTCAGTACAAGTAGTTTTATATAATGGACTAGCAGAATTGATACATGTCAGCCTGGATATTCCCAGAACTGAGTAAAAATTTCCCATAAAATATGTTAAACACATTTAGTACACATGGGAACAATAAATAATAGTATACAAGATGTATACATAAGTAAAATTAATGATTAAATACACTATATGACATTATAATACCCTATATACATGCATATATCCACATTTTATACTTATTATGTACTTAATATTAAGTTGGAATATGTTAGCGTAATTTTAAGAACCTTAAACACAAGGATAAATAATTTTTAAGTAGACTTAAAGCTGTTGTTTTCATTGTTTTATGGAAAAAATAAGAAATGCACTTTAAATCACTTAAAAGTTGAATAGGGGGTATCAATGTTCATGGATCCACAATTAGGGATCAGGAATTTTTTTTTGGGATCAGACATTATTAACTGTGTATGATTCTTATCCACTATCCCTGGGTCTAGTGGATAAGGATTTCATGATAATGCATTATCCCACCTCTTATACCCCAATTTCCATTCCTCATTCCTGATCCCAAACTCATCACATCTGTGATTGATTTTTCAGAAAGCCACATGACATATTATTGTGGATTCAATCAGTATGTATCTCTTCAATCTATGCTACTTAATTTTGGTGTCAAACACATAATTTTTTTTTCTATCTACACACCCCACCTGCTCATTTGGTGGCAAATTCCCACTACCCACTCATCACCTAAGCCTTCTACAACCAACATTTTCTACCAAAAATAATGAAAAAACTCTCTATTAGGAAGAATATTCAATCAGCCATGAATGCTATTAATTTAAAATGAGCTGCTGGCTATGATTCTGACTTGGGTTTGGAAGACACTTTAGCTTATATGTATTTTCAATGATCTTTATGAAGATGAGGATCCCAAACCTGCACTAGCTCTCCCCTCCCTTGAATCACAGAACATTTTTTCCACTGGAATACGCTCTGTCATTATTCCAATCAATCTCCAACATTTTGAAACAGAACCCTTAAATTTTTTTTTCATACTCTCCAAATGTTCAACTTGTGTGCTTTATTCACTTGGTTTGGTATTTTTGTTATTTGCATAATCATTTTTATTTTGAATTTACAGTGAATGTCTCTTTTTTAGATGTCTCATTTTTTTCCATTAACCAGCTCAACATGAAATCACATAGTTTTTCACTGTTTATTTATTTCATTCATCCCTCATATCCTTTCCTCCTCTCCTCAAACATCCCTCAAACAATATGGTTTAATTTATTTTCTCATCTCATCTCTCCAGGAAGGTCTTTTTATTCATTTTTTTGATTTCTAATTATAATTTTTTTGTTTATTTTTCTGTTTTTTTTTAATTTTTTGTATCTAAATTTTTTTTGTAAGTGTTTTTTTTTGATTTTTATGGTAAAATTAATATTTTTTCTCCCTCTTTTCTTTCTTTTTTAGCTCTATCACCCTACTCTTAATCCTTACTTGGCATGGTCATTATCCCCCCTTTCCCCTATTTCACTTTTTTTTTGGTTCCATGTCATTAAAACACATACAGTGCACATTCTTTATGCATTTCCCTTACTCCATATTAAATTTCCCCAAAATTCCAACATCAATCTTTCCCACTCTATTTTTCCTACTTTTCAATTATGTTAAATATCATATCCTTTTTTTCATGCCTATCACAACACAATATGGGGGGCCAACTTGCCAGCAAGTCTGCAACCTTGGACCCAAACTCACCACAGATTGAACACACATTGAGCTAGTGATAAAGGAAACATACAATCAGGGGTGAGCACCACTCAGCAAAACAGTTTTAGATGGGGTTTCAAGTAGAGTTCAGTATGGTTTCAGTATGATTTTAGTCTGAGTTCCATCTGAGTTCCATCTGAGCTCAGGTTGGGGACTTGCCAGAAAGTCCACCCCCTATATTGCGTAGTGTATATGATATCTCTCTCCTTCTATGAGAATTTAATACTTAAATATATAAGTTAAATACAATATTCTTCCTTGAAGTTCCAAAGAAATACTAAAGGCTCTTTCCTTGCTCTCCCTGGCCCCCCTCTAGCCAACTTCAAGCAAGGTCTGAGTCCCAGTAATTACATGGACTTAAATCTACAACTTTGCAAAAGATTGTTTATTCATTCAATTAATTTTATAAAATTAAATAAAATTTTAATTAAATATAAAATGTTTGTGTAAATAAAATAAACAACTTAAAGAATACAAAATAATTTGTAAGATACTTATTAACTTATAGTTACACAATATAATACTTAAAGACTTTAAAATATTAAATTTATAATATTTAAATAATTAAATAAAAAATTAATAGAGTAATAAATTTACTCAGACCAGTTTTACTATGTTAAATAAGTTTCTGGCTGACATAAAGATATAATAAATTCTGTAAGTAAGGTAAGAAATAAGTTTTCTTTTGAAAAAAAATTATTTAGGTAGACATGAAAAGTATGGGGTCTAAGAAAGTTTTCCATTTTTCCCTTTTAATGTCAAAATTTAACATATACAAGTTATTTATCCATTTCATTTACTTGAGGTTTTTGACCATTTAGCTGTGCAGCTGTGGTATCATGTCTACATTAATTTGTGATGTGTTTTCATTAATTTATTTGTGATTCAAATTTATTTTCTTGAATTCTATTGCTTTATTTTTGTGTCTGTCTATCTCTGGATGACATTTTTATTGTTGATTTATGCATTTTAATTAAAACTTGGAAATCTGGACCCCTTACAAGGATCAAATGAAGGGAAAGGTACATTGCCTATTTTTTGACATGAAAATTTAAGAAAAAAGTTAGAAAAAAAAAGAAATTCTCTGTATGTTAGACTTATAAAATTGAAACAAAACTAGCTTGAAAATCAGACAAACAAAAAAATGTATGCACTTATATGCATTCATTATATAATTACAAACATGATATCAATGATTTACTGGATATTCATAGTACTTGATTAAATTTTGATCACAAAAAAAACATGACTCAGTAAAGAAATGTTCTTGTTTAGAAAAGTTGGTATATAAAAGAATTTTGTACTCTTTAATCAGAAACCAACACCTCACTTTGTTTGATAAAAGTTATATTTCAACTCTTAAACCTTTACCTAGTGCTTTAGAATTTATTTTAATAAGTGAGTTGCATCTCTTCTTCATCTACTTGGAAACATAAAAAATCACAAGATTATTTTCAGACTAGATATCCCCAGGACTGAGTATTTCTTATGTTTTAAATAAGATAACCTTGATTGCATTAAGCTTATAAGTTAATATTAGGGTTCAACTACTTATATATATGATTATTATGTTTATATATATATATTTATTATACCATTATATGACTTAAATGAATTTAAATAGCTTATCCATAGACCCATAATACCTATTAAGTTTCTATTTTATTCATTATATACTTATCTTAAGTGATATTAAGTAATCATAGACATAAATAAGCTTATATGTATGCATAAACCTCATATTAAGTAAAATATGTAGCTATATTATGTATATATAGGTCTATATACTGGTTCAGCCCTCTAAATAGCCTATATCCTTTTTTATTCTGCTTATTTTATGTCATATGGATGCATTCAATGGACTCACCATGTCTACACAAGAATATACACCTTTTTAGGCACATATATCCAGTTTGGACAACTTAATCTGCATCCTTTAATGAATTTTCATGGATTTATGGCTTGAGATATGGCTACTAGGTTAATGTGTATGCTTGGGAATTTCATTGGAGGCTTGGAAAGTTGATTTGGTTCCTTTATACTCTTTGGGTTTCATTTTACTCTCTTTGGATGAGTTATTTTATTTGTTTCTTTATGGTATCTGCTTTTACCTGTTTTCACTATTTATGGTATGGGTGTATGATATTAGTAATTGTGATGGAGGGCCTTACTGGAGGTATGGGTGTTGAAACTTCTTGAAGTGGTGGCCATGGGGAGGTGATGAGCCCTCACAGTGCTGTAATTTCTGGGGATAGCAGTGAAATCATCTGTATTGAAGGTCTGTGCACTCAAGTGGATTTTGGTATAAGTAAAGGAGGATTAGGAAGATTATTGGACATCACTTACTTACTAAAAATCAAATAAACATTATTAAAAAATTATTAGCATATAAAAATATATTCTAAAGCCCTTATAAGTTGATATTATCTTTATATTAGCTATAGCTATAATTTATTAGCCTATTCTCCATCACTAGTCCACACCAATCCAAATATTATGAGCTAAAAATTGAGCATAGCAGTTTTTTAGTCTTTTCTTGAGGTTAAATCTATAAATAATTTATTATTAAGTAGTAGGACCATTAATATTTACTATTAAATCTTACTTAAGTAATATCATACACTTACAGTTATCAACTAACTAAAGAATACAGCAAACGTTACACTTTTGTGAAGTTTCTGATTACTATTGCTTCCAGAGTACAGAAATTCAGAAAAATAGTTTAACTTTTCAAAGCTATCAACAGAAATATAAGTTATTTTATGTCCTTGAAGTCAATCCAGACCCTTTAAAGCAGTTTACATCATCTAAATTCTGGACTTATGAAGAAATTTAAGAAAATAACATAAGAGAGCTTTTAATAATTTCTATTATGGATGTTATAGAGGCACTAAAAATGAAATTTCCAAGACCAACACAAATATTTGAATCAAAAAGTTCTCAAACTATTGAGATTGATGATGATGAATCAATTGAAGAAGATATCTCAAGTATAGAGGCTTTTGAGTTTAGATATTTCTGATGAAATGTTAAAATCATACAGATCAACAAACATAATTTAATAGCTAGGATTCAATCATAACATATATGTGATTCCAGTATGGGAAGAAAAAAATCACAAAAAAGACAATTTATTCATGTCACTATAGTACAGGATCAGTTGGAGTAAGGAAAATAAAAAAAGAAATCAACAAATTAAGAAAATGAAAAATCTATTTTGGAACAGACCAAAAATGATAGGAAATTAAAATGAGAAAAAGAACTTGTGAAGGTAGACTTGTAGTAACAGTAGAATATTAAATTAAAGCTAAATATAACAATATGCTAGTGTGATTGGAAGAATTGTTTTCCTTTTTCAAGCAGTTTGAGAAATAGAAGTGTTGGGTATAGTAGGAGGTGCTTCAACTTCTTCATCTTCATACAACTCTAAACATTTATCTTTGAGGTCAGCAAGTAGGTTATGAATTATAGTGCAACACAGAATCCAGTTGGTCACTTCCTCCATTTCAGACATATTTTTAAAAGGAATTCTTAATTTGCTTAGAATAGCAAAAACAGCCTTTCAAGATTCTGATAGAATGTTCAATACAGACTCTTGAATTTTACAAATGATAGTTGAACTTGGAATTTTTTTACTGTCTTTTGAAGCTGCTCTACTAAAAGCAAGAAGTACATACTTTCCAATCACACAAGCAGAATCTTCCAGAAGATACTGATCTTCATCAAAAAAAATTTAATGATATTTTGAAATCTGTATTTTTTAAAAGACATAGGAATCATGAGATGATCTAGGATAGCTGTTAGAACCTAGGAGGGTGGACTACTGCTAGCACTGATGCTAGCCTAAGATGGGCCTGAATATGCTACTAAGAGATGAGACTAACTAGACTGACTATGTTGTGAATACTAACAGTGAGATGGGACTTATTATGCTGATACAGCAGTGAGACTAAGAAGTAACTGTATAACTATATAAGTTGTCCAATGAAGAGCACCCCATAGAACTTTCCCCATTAAACCTTCTTATGCAATATCCCTTGCCTCCACCTATTACAATGCATAGTTCCCAAAGTGCTCCTCCTCACCTTTCAACCCAAATCCTAAAACTACCCCCTTTTTACCTCTCCTTTCCCCAGTGCTCCTTCTCAAAATCTTTAACCTTCTCCTTAGAATTATCTAATTACCTAATAGATCACAAGACCTATCTTCTACTCTGTAACCCTTTCAGTGCACCAGGTACTGAACCTTCACTCTGGGAACCCTCTTAGAAATAATATTTTTTACCTCAAACTCCTCTTCATTTCCAACATAGAATGGTGCCTGTGGTTCTTCTGGGTGACCTGGTATTGTGTCTTCTTGGTGCTTTGTGAGTAAGGAGATATTGAACGCTGGGTGCACTTGTCTCATTGATATTGGTAGTTCCAATCTGCCATCTACAAAATCAATAAATACTGGGAAGCCCTCTGCTTTAATCACCTGAGATAAATCAATTTGCTTTTCTTTAGTTATCCAGGTGAGAAGTTTATATTTCAAGAAGTTGATAGTAGTGATGAATTGTTTTTTATAAGTGTGTTAACAGAGCCATACCCAAAATCAAAGACATTTTCCAAAAATTTCAAGGCAGCTCTGTTACCTTTAGAAGCCAAACAACATGGTGTGATGGCTAATTGACTTGAAGGATCATCTTGTGGTTTTTGAGAATTATTTTGAAAGATGGGGTGGTCCTGAATAAGCTCAAGCAATTTAAGGAAACATTCCTGAGAAGTCCTGAACAACTGTCTATAAACAGGGTAAAGATAGGTTAAGAAGTGGTTAGATGGTGTACTTGGGGGTATAAAGTACTTGAGGCTCTCTAGGAAGAAGTTAAACTTTCCTGTCCATGTTTGATAAAACTAAAAATAAATAAATAAATCTTCTTCAAAATCAGAATCAGAATCACAATCAGAGTCCAAGAGGAGATCAAGAGCTATGAAAGTAAATTTTTGATGTAGCTTATCATGATTTGAGAGAAAGGAATGCATGAATACTATATAATATGATATGAAAATGTAAATGATGTACAATTTTTTGAGTTATAAAGTGTTATTCTGCAGAGTGCTGTGTATGAATGGGATGATGCTGAAAAATCAGTGAAATGAGACTTAATGGTGAAATCAAAACATTAGGGGGTGTCAGAAATTACCATATACACCATTCAAGAAAGCCTCAAAAAATGTACCAAGTAAGTCATTTTAATTCAAACTACATACCCCATTAGCTGGTATACTTCAACAGTGTGCTTTTCCCTAAACACACCATCTGTTGGGTACATCCAAGCCCCTCAATAACTTCTTCTCCTTAACTTGAGTAGTCAGAATTAGGTACACACACACCCATACCTTAAAATTATTCTTCACCTAATCCTTATGAGCTTATTTATACACACACATTACACAGTGTATCAAGTCTTAAATCACCCTAAGATCATAGTCTAACACTTAATTTATCCCACCATTGATTACTCTTGCTCTTATTTTTTTCCCTCCAAACACTATCATGACTCCTTCACTTTGTCAAAAGCTTCAGACAACTACTGATGCTCTAGCCCTTGATCTCTTGGTTGAGTTTGATCCAGATTCTGATTCTGAGTTTGATTTTTTTTATATGATTCACCTGTTAGAGAGCCACTACCTTACTTCCTGAACCCCATCAATTTACCATCAACCAAAATTTACACTTCACAAACTTTCTGAAATACCTGAACCCAGTTTTCAGCTAATTTCCCAATCTACTGTTCATGGTTTTAAATACCTACATGATTTTATTCATGATCATTCTATTTACTACAGAAAGACTCTGCAATACAAATCTCTGTGGCACATTTCCAATTTGGTTCAAATGGGAACAGTGCTTCCATAACTTTTCTTGAGAGCCTCTTCAGCATAAGTCATGTAACAGCAGATTTATACACCAAGAGAACCATAAAAACCATCCATTCACTTTAATCACAATTCCTCACATGGCCCACTAAGGAGGTTAGACTGGAAAGCTCACAGGTTATGCAAAATGAAGGATTCCCTGGATATATTGGTTTTGTTGATGGCACAACCATCTTTTTGAGCCAAAAGCCTTCAACGGATGGAAATAATAATTTTGATTGGAAAAAGAAGTCAGTTTGTATCTATATTTTACATATTCTTACATATAATAATAATCGTCTCTTACTTTTTCTTTTTTTAGGTATTCAATTGCTCTCCAATTGGTTTTCAATATAAATAAGAAGTTTATTGCATTTCATGCTGGCTTTCCTGGTGCTTTCCATGACTTTTAGCTCTAATGGCCTAGCAGAATTCATACATATCAATCCAAAAGATATCAATGATAGATAATACTGGAAGTTATCTTAAAGTATCTTTCTTCCTGCCTCATTAGACCAGTACTTAGAAGATGTAATTTGGCTTGAGTATCAGGATTGAGCTTAAGGAAATCACATTTTAAATGAAACAATTGACAACATTTACAAGTTTAGGTGAATCTCTTTACTCCAGTATTTTTAACACAATAGCTATTGGAACTTTTACAATGAGTGCAAGGAATGAAGTATCCCTTCGTAGGCTTATAGTCTTTTGTACTATTCTCTTCTGAAGTAGATTATGATGATGGTAGAAATGTCATATTGAAAAGCTATAAAGGACTAGGTAAGATTTTAGAATGTCTCTAGAAAGGACAAGATGAAATCTTTGAATTTTTCAAGAAAGCTACTATGATTGTTTGGGGGAAGGAACTGCCTTTCATATATTCCACAACCATATTTCTGTTAATCTTTTTATTTTGAAATTTCTGTTTGTTTGTACCATCTTAAGGATGAAGACCTACTTAATTGGATGTTTTTTGGATTGTGCACCTTCTGCTTAACATGCAAGAAAATTCATGTTTCATGAATTTTAAATCTTCAAAGGGAGATTATTTGTCTTTTAAGTGTATATACCTTTTAAAAAAATTCAACCAAATCACATAAAGAAAAAGAATGGCAATACCCTCCACTACCAAGTCATAAAGAAAAAATAAAAATTGAATACCTTCCCCTGAAATTCACTCTGGGAGGGGGTCAGGATTGCCAAATTTTCATTTTTTATTTCATAAATGAATAAATAAATTATTCAAAAAAGATAATCAAACAAGTAAAAGTAATGGGATTCAGAATACTACCAGCCAATGAGCTCAGATGTGATCAAAGCCAAAGAACACATTGACATGGAATCGTATTGTGAACTCATTCAATTAATTAATTGTTTGAATGACTACCTTTATACAGAAGCAAGGCCTAATGGCCCATTAACATTGATGATTATCTTTTATGAATGATTAATTATAATTTTAATAAATAATAATGAATTTTGAAGATCCTTTCTTTACCATACTTAGCCTCCTTCCCTGTAGCTTTACTTTTCTTTGAACCTTCTTGCCTTACATTACTTACCCTCTTTATCAAATTTTGGTTGATCTGAAATGAGCAAACAAAATGAGTAAACTTTTCACAAGATTATAATCCAGGATAAGCTTGAGATGATTGATGTTTATCTTGTGAAAAGTTCCAAATTACTTCCACCAGGCTGTTCCCTAATCCAAAGTTGATAATATATTTGTGATTGGGAAAGTATAATCCATGGCCTTTGAGTTGAGCAGATGAAGTAATTGTTAGTCCCATAATAAGATTGATGTAAGTGGAAATCCCAAATGTAATAAAATTAGAATTGTTTTTATGAATATGAATCATGTTGTGAAAGCCTCCATATGTAATAATGACATTAGATGAAAAGATATAATCATCTTCCAGATCAACCCATTCAATATCTGTTCAATTCAGTAAAAAAAAACCAAAAACACTTAGAAACAGTCTAAAATGGCTCTGTGACTGTTTCCAATGAAATTTGGCAAAAAAATAAAAATTTAAAAAACCCCCCAAAAAAAATTAAAAAAAATGAAAAAAATAAAGAAAAAAAATGAAAGAGAAAAAAATTCAGTAAAAAGAAAAGCAGGATCATATATCACTCACCTTAGCTAAGTATTGGAAGGGGATAAAAAGAGAAAAATGAGGAACATGTGAAGCTTTGAAGAAAAATAAAAAAATAAAATGAAATGAAAAAAAGAAAAATAAAATAAAAAATAAAATGAAATGAAAAAAAATAAAAACAAAAACAAAAATAAAAATAAAAATAAAAATAAAAATAAAAATAAAAATAAAAATAAAAATAAAAATAAAAATAAAAATAAAAATAAAAATAAAAATAAAAATAAAAATAAAAATAAAAATAAAAATAAAAATAAAAATAAAAATAAAAATAAAAATAAAAATAAAAATAAAAATAAAAATAAAAATAAAAATAAAAATAAAAATAAAAATAAAAATAAAAATAAAAATAAAAATAAAAATAAAAATAAAAATAAAAATAAAAATAAAAATAAAAATAAAGATAAAAATAAAAATAAAAATAAAAATAAAAATAAAAATAAAAATAAAAATAAAAATAAAAATAAAAATAAAAATAAAAATAAAAATAAAAATAAAAATAAAAATAAAAATAAAAATAAAAATAAAAATAAAAATAAAAATAAAAATAAAAATAAAAATAAAAATAAAAATAAAAATAAAAATAAAAATAAAAATAAAAATAAAAATAAAAATAAAAATAAAAATAAAAATAAAAATAAAAATAAAAATAAAAATAAAAATAAAAATAAAAATAAAAATAAAAATAAAAATAAAAATAAAAATAAAAATAAAAATAAAAATAAAAATAAAAATAAAAATAAAAATAAAAATAAAAATAAAAATAAAAATAAAAATAAAAATAAAAATAAAAATAAAAATAAAAATAAAATAAAAATAAAAATAAAAATAAAAATAAAAATAAAAATAAAAATAAAAATAAAAATAAAAATAAAAATAAAAATAAAAAAGAAATAGAAATAGAAAAGTAAAAAAAAAGAAAAGTAAAGAAAAAATAAAATAAAATTAACATACCTTGATGAAAGGGCAGAAAAAGATGTAAAGAGGAAGAGAGTTAGAGGAATCTTGAAGGAGAATTGCATGATTATGAGGATATATGTTATGAAATGTGCTCAGAAATGAATGAATCTATAAATTTGAGCAGGAGTTCAAGATAATAGTGGGGTTGGGGGTAAAGGGGTCTGATGTACATCGGATTGTGGGAATGTGGGTATTGGTGGGCTGGATTGTGGTTGAGGTTATTTTCAGGCTGAGTTCAAGTACAGAGACATGAATAGCTTGAATGGTCAGCTTTCTAGAAGATTTTAAATGGTCCTGCATGAATACTGTAGTACAAATCCAATAAGTTCTCTAAATTTAACTCAATATAAGGGTCTCAGTAATTTTTATCTCACTAATTATAAATGGGTTACAATCTTATAGTTGGTATAAAAGTAGATATAATAATTCATACACTACTCAAAGACTTTAAAAGTTCTATTGATATGTACTGTGATTGTAAGGTTTATATATTTTAATTGTAATGATAAATAATGTAAAAAATAAGATCAAAAACCCCACTCCTTTTATACTCAATCATTCTCCAAGGTATCCCTTGACACTCCCTCACTCTAAAAAAACAATAAAAAAAATGCTATGATTTTTTCTTTTTATACTTTTTTAGTAGAGAAGGAAGATTAGATATCTCCTTCCCAGGTATCCAAGAATTATATTCAGATGATTTATTCTTGAATCTCAATAAGTATTCTGTACCTTTTTCAGCATTGACTATTCTGTCATTCAGTATTTTTTCAATTTCTGCTGTTTCAGTGATTTCATTTGGGGTTTTCTTTGGTCTTCCCCTCCTTTTTGGAAATAAATCACTATTGGATGTGTAAGGGTTCAGAAGAGATATTGGAAAAACAGGATGTTTTCTGTCTTATGGAGAATACAAAATAACCTCAACTGCATTGTCTCCAATCATTCTTCTGACAACAAATGGACCAACAAATGGGTCTTTTAATTTGTTATTTCCTTGTAAATTGAAGTGGACTGTAGAAATCAACACTTCATCACCCTTTCTAAATGTGTATTCTTTATGGGATTTGTCCCATCTCTTCTTCTCATATTCAAAGGATTTTCCAATCCATTATTGAGCATGATTTCTGCAAAGTTGTTGCATTTGAAGAAAAGATTTTACACCAGGATGTATATCCAATTTAGGTATTTTGTTATTGAGAATTTGGGCAGGAGTATTTGGAAAATATCCAAGCCAGAGCTCAAAAGGCTTTCTTTGAGTAACAGAATGAACAGTGCTATTATAGGCAAATTCTAACCCAGGAAGTAAGGTAACCCAATCATGAGTGAATCTGACATTATCTTTATACTCAAGGCCAAAGGCACAGTACCTTCTTATCATGTCCTCTAGAGTCTGAATCATTCTTTTAGCTAATCCATCAGTCTAAGGGTGATGGGCAGTAGATAGTTTCAGATCACAACCACAAACATCCATCAGAGACATCCAAAATTCAGAAGTAAATTTAGGGTCTCTGTCAGAGATTATGGCTTTAGGAAAACCAGCAGTATTAAAAATATGAGACCACCATAAGAAAGCTAATTCTTTAGTGGAAACATCCTTGTGAGTAGGGATAAATTTACAAATTTTAGTGAATCTGTCCACAATAACCCAAAAAGAGTTATAACTGTATTTTCCAGCAATAGATAATCCTGTTACAAAATCCATGTTTATTATCTGCCATGGTGCATCAGGAGGTTCAATATGTTGCATTAATCCAGCTCTTTTACCAGTCAATCTTTTTGATTTTTGGCAAGAATCACAAGATTCAACATATAATTTGGTGTCTTCAGACATATTAACCCACCAAGCAGTGTTTTTAATTCTGATCATTGTTTTTTCAAGATCAAAATGTCCAGCTAATATGTCATCATGACATATTTTCAAGATGATTTCTTTCATAGAAGGAGGAATTACAATGACATTACTCAACTTTCTTCTATAATATAGATATCCTTCATCAATTGAAAATTTACCTTTTTCCAAAGCTTTTTGGTACTTTGGTGGAAGGGTTTTAATTAATGCTTGTATTTAAGCATTATTTGGATCATTTAATATGGTGCATAACTTTTTTAAGTCAGTTTCCTTATCATATGAATCCAGAATAAGCTGTAATAGCTCTTCCTCCATATCAACCACATATATCCCATGAAAATGAATCATTTCATCCTCAGGATCATAAGCAGGATTAGAGTCATCATTTGGTAAAGGTAACCTTGATAACATATCCACATTTGAGTAAACAATACCAGCCCTATGAATAACTGTCATTCTCCCTCTGTATTCTTGAACAGCTAACTGCCATCTGAACATATGTCTGTTAGGGTTTTTCAAGTTTAAAAGGGATTTAACTGCACTTCAGTCAGTGACAAGTTCAAATTTCTGGTCATCTAGGTAATAATGTAGCTTTTCTAGAGCCCACACTACAGCTAAACATTCCAATTGAGTGGCACCATATTTCAACTCACTATTTCTCAAGGTTCTTGAAATATAACAAATTACTACTTCTGATACTTTATCATTCATCACTTGTATTTGATGGAGGGAAGCACCAAGACCAATAAAACTGGCATCAGTATATAAAACAAATGGTTTATTAAAGGCAGGTAAAGCAAGAATAGGTGCTGACATCAAACAGTGTCTCATAGTGTCAAAGGCTCTTTGTCTTTCACTATTCTAGACAAAAGCAACATCCTTTCTAGTTTATTGGGTAAGGGGTAAAGCTATGACTTGGTAATTTTCAATATAATGTCTATAGTATCCACACATTCCCAAAAAACTCTGTAGCTCTCTAACTGTAGTAGGAGCCTTCACCTGTTGTATGGCTGCCACTTTGTTTTGGTCAACACATATCTGTAAGCCTGAAACAACATGATTAAGAACTTTTAAAGAATGGAAACCAAATTTACATTTCTTCAAAGCAAGTGTCATATTTATCTCATCCATTTTTTGAAACACTTTACACAGGTGGTTGAGATGGTCCTCAGCTGTTTTTGAAAATACAATGATATCATCAATATAAACCATCAGCCATCCTTCAATTATCTCCTGATGGAATGTGTTATCCATGACTTTTTGAAAAACTGAAGGGGCATTTTTAGGGCTAAATGGAATCCTAACATACTTATAAATACCCATATGAGTAGCAATCATCAGAAAATTCTGAGAATTTTTCTCAACAGATACCTGGTGATATCCTTTATTACCATCCAAACAGCTGATATATTTCACACCCTGTAAGGTAGCATGTATAGAGCTAATTCTAGGTAAAGGATAGATATCATCAACAGTATAAGTATTTAGTGCTCTATAATCACCACACAACCTGACTTTATCTTTCTTATAAGAAATTAGGACAGGTGAGATAACAAAATATTTAGGTGTTTCAACTACCTTTTCAATAATATTCATTTTTAAATGGGTAGAGATATTGTCTTCAATATCTTTTCTCTTCATGGGAGAAGAAGGATAAGGCTTCTTCTTTAAACTAGGTGGTATATGAGTTAATGGACCAGACAATGAGAGTTTCATTTCTTCTTTAACTAATCCCAGTTCATGTGACACATGAGCAAAGGCCATAGGAAAAGATTTTATCAAGTTAATGATGGAATCTTTATTCTCACCAGAAAGTTGTTCTCCAAAAGAGGCATTGTCAATTTCAGACATAAGGGCATGCATTTCTTTTGTAGATCTTCCTTTATATTGAACCACAGAATTACATGTGTTCAATTCTGGTTTTAATAATTTTTTGGGGGAGGAAAACTTAAATTTTCTCTTCCCATTTATCCCCATTGTGAAGCATTGGTTTGAAGGATCTAATTTTATGCCATATTTGGTTAAAATGTCATTTCCTATGATAAACCAACTGCTTAAATTATCATTTTTCATGACAACAAAATCACAAATAGCTCTTACAAAACCATGGTTATATTTAAAAAATACTATGGCTTTGTATTTACCAATGGGGGACAAAACAGAGCCATAACCTCTCCAATTTTCAGAAGTGATAGGCGTCAGTTTTTATTTATAGTCTTTATCCACTGAAGCAAGTGCTTTTTCAGATACTACACTTCCTCCAGCTCCAGAATCCAGAACAACTTACATGCTGGTTCCATTGATCAAGACAGGTGCTTTGAGAGGGGAAATTACAATTGAGCTATCCTTAATGTTCCTTATGATCTCAGCATCCTCAACTGTAGATAAATCATTATTATAAATATCAATAGTATCTAAATAATGAATATCTTCTTGAAGCATCAAGATTTCTTGTTGAGATTCATATGAAATATTGCTGGCACAATCACTTGAAGTATCATCCCGTTCTATTGTGTCATCAGCCTTATTCTCAGTTTTTTCAACAAGATTTATCCTCTTGTCACAAACATGGCCTTTCTGCCAAGGCTTGTTGCAGTTGAAGCAAGTGTTTGTTGCATAATTTTTTGGTGCAACAGGGGCAGAAGGTTTACCAACCTTTTCCAGAGGTTTCTGTTGGTAAGTGGAGGGTTTCTCCAAAGGGGTCCTAGGAATGAATCTTCTGGCATCAAACTTGTTGTTTAGAAGGATCTCATTGCAACTATTAATGAAAGAAGAAGGTTCTCTGGAGAACTCAGTCCTAGCCACTATCAAGTCTCTCAGAGACATTGGTAATTTATAAAGGATCCTGTCCTTCCATAACTCAAACTCCATATTTGGGTCCATTGCCCTCAAGATTTTTACAATTTTCATTAAGAACTCAATAGTTTTATCAGTGGAAGAGCTATATCTAGTTTCCTCATTCTGTCTTTGTTGAGCCATTCTGAACTTGGAACAACCTAATTGTGCTTTAATCAATTTCTTCCAATCATCCCATGAGTAGTCATTTCTGTCCAGGAGAACAGATTCATACCACATTAGGGCAACATTGGTAAACAAGGAAATTAAATTAGACACAATTTCCTCATCTGGGAGTTTGTAAGAATTTTTTAAGTTATCAATTCTGCAAATAAATTGCTACCAATCAGAAGAATAATCACCATCAAATGTTGGGTACTTGTCAAGTTTTGGCCAATTCTTTTGATTTGAAGGAGTCTCCTTAGTAAAAGCTTGTTTCTGAGTAAGGAGCAGCTGTAACTTCTCTAATGGTGCAGTAATCTCATTGTTTGATCCCTCTGTTGAAGATCCTGGTGCATCATCAATTTTTGATGGAAACTCAGGGGTATCAACATGTATTTCTGGAACTAATTTTCCTTTAGATGAACTAGCCACAGGTAACCTTGGAGCATCCTGTACTATATGTTCCTTTAAAGAAATTTATCAGAACATTTTTGATCATTAAACAATGAGTTCAATTTCTCCTCAATGGTTGTTAGTCTGGTTTTCACTCTTGGAAGACTAGATAAACTCTCATTGATTGTTGCAAAATATAACTGATTTTTCTTTTGAAAAGATGAAAAATGGTCCTTCAATCTTTTCAGCTTCATCTTATCTATCTCCACCTCTTGGCAACAGGAAGATATAGTATCTTTCAGTTTAGACAAATCATTTTTGATATTTTTCCATAAAGAAACTTTCTTTTCATGGATTGCCTTGTAATGAAACAAATCATCAGAAACTCTCTGTGATTCACTCCTCAATGCTTGATAACCCTGTTCAGCTAACAAACTATTATATTTCTTAGTCAATTGCATGTTGTTCATTGTATGATTTTTTTTAGCAATAATATCCCTCATATATTCATCATTAATGTTAGCTACATCTGGAGTGTTTCTCAATAAGGAAACAGAGTAACTTTCCAGATTATCATAAAACTCAGGTTCAAGTGTTTCATCAATAATAGCTATATCAAGATTTATCATTGAAGTAGCAATTAGAACTAAAGGATTAAATACATTTGAAATTTGAGCAATTTGTCTACTGTTCTCAGCCTCTACAGGTCTCACAGTCTTATCTCCTCTTCCAGAATTACCTGAAGGAACTGAATTAGTTACAAGATATGGTACTTGAGAATCAATAGAGGGGCTTACCAAGGTTTTCTGGGCAAGATAATATTGTTTTTTCTTCTTCTTCATCCTTGATAGGGGTGAGGAGGTGTGGGGTTGACTTTTTTGGGTTATGATGGACCTGCTTGGGGAAATTGAGTCTGTTGATTTTGAGACAGGTAATCCCACTGAGTGTTCAGCCAATCCCACTGCCACTTGGATACTTCCACTTTCTCTGGCTTCTGGGGATCCAATTGATGAAGATCCCTGGGGGGAGGAGGTCTCCTCTTCTCTTGAAGAAAAGCATCTATCTTTCTTACCTTTTCCTCTAGAGCATCTACTCTTGACCTCAATCTCAAGTTTTCTGTCCTTAATTCTTTTATGTGTGTTAAAAGGTTCTTTACTTGTTGAGGTAGTGGCATATTTTTTATTTTGAAGCCTTTTGGAAGTTCTTCTGGGAGGTTTATTACAGGTTTCTGTTCCTGAGTTTTTTCTACAAGAATTTCCACTTCCTCCATCTCTACATCCTGATTGGGGAAATGATTGATTAATTTGAGATAATTTTCTAGTTAAATGAGAACTCACAGAAGTAGCCTCATCATAATCAATTAAATCCAATTCCTCTTCACGTGCAGCAGAGACAGCTTGATCAGTCATTTCTAAATTTTACTGAAATGAGGGAGGGAGACAATAATATGATTTAGTTTGTATTTTTTATTTAAAATAAATAATAAAATAAAATTCTTTAGGATAAAATCAACTAAAATAATAATCAATTTATTAATTCAAAACAATTTAAAACCAGGATTATTTAATAATCAACTGAAGAATTAAATTTAAATTTTTGATTAACAACTTTATGATAATTATTATCAGGATCAACTGAAAATTAAATAATTAACAGGACTTAATGTCTACTGGAATATTAAATATGAATTTAAAAAAAATTTTATTGTCAGGACAATTTGTCAACTGGAACAAATAAAATTTAAATATATCAGGACAAGAGTCAACTGAAAATTATAATGAATAATATTTTTTTAAAAAATATAATTTATTACTTCTAGGACTAAGAACACAATTGCTGTATCTTTTTCAACTAGGAAAAATAAAATAAATAATAATAATAAAAACATCAATTCCAAGTTACTAGACACCTCCCCCTGTTAAATGAGCAAATTAATGCCACTTACAGAGTGCTGAGTAAAAAGGAAATACGTAGAGAGTGAAGAGTGCAAAGTGACCCACAAATAGTAATTTCAATAATTACCACAAAATATATGACGTTTAGTCAATATATGAATCTAAGTTTTGGAGCGCGGTTCGATTCCCGTTTGCAGCAAAATTTTTAGTCATGTGATATATGATGTTCGTCGTTTTTGTGGTTCACTCATCCTTATAGATACCTTGAATGGAAATGGTCCCCACGTTCTCCGGCCTCAAGTAATCAATGCGCCGTTGACGATTCGTAAAGGCCTCCGATTGTCAGGTGGTCCCTCAAGTCTAGAAGAGCTTTAAAAGAGTTCCAAGGACGGTATGGTAAGGTAAACTCTTACAGTCGCCTTGCTGTAAGCAGAATCCGGAGGAGATATGTGGATTTAGCTGAAAACCCCGTCCTTCCAATAAAAATAATAAAATGGGAATTCTAAATCACTAAGCTAACCAATCTACTTGGATCTGATTGATAAAAAAAATAATGAAAATCTATAATATTTAACGCTTATTGAGATTTAAAGAAAGTGGCTGTTGATAAAGAAATACTGATAACAACAATTAAGGTGTACCAGTGAAAGATCTGAAAAGATTGACTTTTATGTTTTTATAATAATTTAAGTTTTTATGAGACAGCAATAATCAAGTCCCAGTGATGAAGACCTTTCTAAAGATACCCTGTATGAAGTGTTATTTAAACTGTTGAATTGTATTTCTAAAATGTTATGTAAAAAATAATAATGTTATAAGGGTATTACAAGTTATTTTAATTTGTTGAGTAATAAAAAATGAGACCGTGGTGGTCAATGATTAAGCTGTATGATGTGTCCCCCCTTCTCAATTTCGAGTTTGAGAAGCGCTTAAGTATTCCTAGTCACGTGCCTAAGTTTTCCCCTCCAGAGCTCTTCCAGAGTCAATCCGGAGCCGGAACGGAGTCCGTACGGAGTCCGTACGGAGTCAAAGCGGAGTCCGTACGGAGTCGAAACGGAGTCCGTCCGGACTTCCGGACTCAATTTAGAACCTTAAAACTATAATAAAAAATCTAGAAAAATTACACATAATAGAGCTACTTCCCCTTTACATTCCAAACTAATTTTCGTAGTCTGCGCAGCTCTAATTACCCCGTGAAAATTCATCAAAGTTAAGTAATTTTTGAAAACGTAAATATTTCTATAAAACTTTAAAATTCATTTAAAAATATAAGAAAAATAGTAAAAATTCTGGGAAAATTTCCCAAGGTTCTTGAGTGACTCGACTTAATACTTATAAATTTTTCAGACCGTAAAAATAAGTTTTCTCCGTAAAATAAATTGTTTTCGTGTAGGCATTCGCTCGTGACCAATTTTTTCATATTTAAAACTCAAATAAATTAAATAAAACCCTTTTTATAAAAAAAATAATAACGCCAATCTTGCACGCCGTAATAACTCCATTTACGTACTTAGGTGCCGTACTAAACTTTAGGCTACCACATCCTCCCTCCAATCGAGAATGTCCCCATTCTTATAACTTTGCATAAGTGGTTGAGAAATTCCAAAAGAATTATCTTGTCTAATAAAATAATTTGATAAATTTGTTTTAGCTGGTCATCTTATAAATCTTTATAATAAAAACGTTCTTTCTTCTTCTCTGGCTTGATATAACATAAAATAAAATAATATAAATCTTGTGATGATTCCACTACTGAGAGCAAGGTTTGAATCCCTTCAGACTCCCATATACCAGTCTTCCTTCTTGTCACAGCATTGAGAGAGTGGATCTTCCTATGAGCCGAATACTCCTGATTCCAACCTCATAGGGCCCCCCACTGAGCCGAATTCTATGATTCCAATCTCGCCATAAGGTCCTCCAAGCTTCACACCAAAAAAAAAATGGCCTAACTATGAGGCACTAAAAAAAATCATTCCCTAAAATCCAACTACCATCCTAACTTCTGATTCCTTCATCACAATTTTCAAACTTTGCTATACAGCAAACCCATAAAATACTTTTGCCAGGCTTCCAATAATAATATTAACTTTAGACCATGTTAAAGCGCCACAAATTTCACCTAATTAACCATTATGCTTTCTTTAGCATCATTACCACCTAAAATTTTAACCTCCTAAAGCTATCAGCACCCAATTCCAGAAATAATTGAATAACCAGTTTAGAGTCTTAGTGGACAGTGATAAATTAAAAGATTGAATTGAGTTATCCAAACAAGATTGACATTCCAGTTTAAAGTCTTGGTGGACCAAACATATAATCGATTGCCAGTTTATGGTCTTGGTGGACCAAAGATCGTTTAAGTGCATAAATATCTTGATATATTCCTAAGTAAGGCCTAGGCTTGACCAAAGATTGAATAAATTTGATAATCCAGTTTAATGTCATAGTGGACCAAACATTTGATCGACAAGTAATCCAGTATAAGGCCATAGTGGTCCAATGAATGTTGAATTATCCTGCAGATATTAATTTTCCAGTTTAAAGTCATAGTGGACTAAACAATGAATGAAATACCAGTTTAAAGTCATGGTGGACCAAACATTTAATCGATAAGAAATCCAGTTTTAGGTCATGGTGGACCCAACACTTGATAATAGTCCAGTTTAAGGTCTTGGTGGACCTAACATTTGATAACACTGCAGTTTAAGGTCTTGGTGGACCTAACATTTGATTTATATAAAAAAAATCCGTCTCTGAAAATATCCATAAAATCTTAATCATCCTTGAAATTCAGTTTAAAGTCTTGAAGGACTAACAGCTCCAATATAAAATCTTTAATGAAAGTCTTGAAAATTAGCCAGTTTAAAGTCTTGGAGGACTAACAGATCCAAAATACGTATAAAAAAAAACCTTAAAGAACGTCTTGAACAGTAGCCAGTTTAAAGTCTTGGAGGACTAACAGATCCAAAATACGTATAAAAAAAAACCTTAAAGAACGTCTTGAACAGTAGCCAGTTTAAAGTCTTGGAGGACTAACAGATGTCTTGAAGTAAAATCCCATAGGTATTGAGTTCCCCTAGACCCTGTTTCCTGTCTAAACTATATGAATAAACTAAAAAGAATAGTGACTGAAAAATAAAACTAAGAAATATAATAATAATTTTGATTTAATTAATTAATATTTTTATTATTATTTTTTTTTTTTTGTTTTTTTTTATTTTATTTTATTTATTATTTTTTTATTTATTTATTTTTTATTATTTATATATATATTATTTTATTTTTTTTATTTTTTTTTTATTTTTTATTTATTTATTTTTTTATATTTTTTTTATTTTTATTTTTATTTTTTATTTTTATTTATTTATTTTATTTTATTTTTTTATTTTTATTTTTATTTTTTTTTTTTATTTATTTTATTTTTTTAAAGATTTAAAATAAAAGACTTTAGAAAAGATAGTTTTGAAATAAAAGTTAAAATTTAATTTTTAAAGAAAGATAAAAAAAGTAATAAAAAAAATTATCAAAATTAAAATTTTTAAAAGATGCCCCCCGGCCATTTGATGAGCCGTACCCTCGACATCATACCCACATCCAAGTGCAACTTGATGTGGTTACACAATTTTGAGAAATTGAAAGAAAAGAAAATAAATGAAAGTTTTTAGAAGATAATTTTTATAATGATGATCACTGGGTGGGCTCCCTCCAATTTATAAAAATGATTAGAGACCACCAGTGAGCATCACCTTTACAATAATTCATAATATATATTAAAGAAAAGAAATCACAATCTAACATAAAAAAATCAAAAACAAAATAAAAAAAAATCTTGAATCCGGCGTTTAGAGCGGTGTCTCTTGATTCGTTCCAGTTTATAGTCTTAGTGGACTTCCTAAAATTAAAAGACAAAGCCAGGATTCAACTAGAAACAGGGAAAATTTTGGAAACGAACATTATGGGGTAATTGTGTATAGAGCAGCCAGCCCATCAATTACCCCCACACTTGCCAATATTAAATTAAGAAGGTTCCCCTGTGAACACTTCTTCCAATAAATTTTAAAATTTTTTCCAACACTATCTTCACCCATATTTAAAGAATTTTAAGTTTTGAAAATTTCAAAGAAGGTTTTCTTGAATTTCGTAAAGTTTCATCACAGTTTCATTGACCATATACAGTGTAACGATAGTAAAGTATTTTGATAAAAAAAAGAAGATAGTTTATACTCGTTGCGGAGGAATCCATAAAATTTTGTAGATATCATAGTTTATCCTCATTGCGGAGGTATAAATTTAATAAAAGTCATTAAAATTGTAGTTTATCCTCATTTCGGAGTTATCCAAATAATTTCATAAATGTCATTAAAATTGTAGTTTATCCTCATTTCGGAGTTTGTCCATATAATTTCATAAATGTCATAGTTTATCCTCATTGCGGAGGAATCCGTAAAATTTCATTGATATCATAGTTTATCCTCATTGCGGAGGATCCATAAAATTTAAGAAATTTCATAGTTTATCCTCATTGCGGAGGAAGACTTGGGCACTCCTGGTGCCTCTAGGATAGAACCGTTTCACTTGATCGGCCGCTACCCTCTTCTTTAATACTACTCCATCCAACTCTTCTAGCACATATGAACCGCCGGAAACTTGCTCCTTGATTTTATACGGTCCATTCCACCTATCTGCAAACATCTTTCCCCACTGACTTTCCAAACTCCTATTATACACCAGGACCATATCACCTGGGTTCAAAGGTTTCCTTAATCGATGTGCCAACCGCTCATCCCAATACCTAACTGATTGATTTCGGATCTTCATCATCCGCGAATATGCCTTTTCTAAATATTCTTCTTTCTTTTCTAGCTGCATCATTCTTGCACACAATAATTCTTCAGTAGTTTTGACCGTGTCCCAGTCAACTCCAAGATATGATTCAGCTTCTAAATCAACCGGTAAAACTGCTTTCTGTCCAAAAACAAGTTCATATGGTGAAAATCCGGTCGTCCTTTTGGCAGTGATTCGATCAGCAAATAAAACTAAAGGTAAATAGTGCCTCCACTTTTCGGCACTTGTCCCACACATTTTAACTAAAGCATCCTTAATAACTTGATGCCCTCTTTCAACCATGCCTTCAGCTTCAGGATAATATGGGGTTGCTACCCTAACCTTTGATCCAACTTTCAATACGGCCTCTTTAAACTCTGTCCCAAATTCAGGACCTCCATCTACCGTTACCAACTTCATCACCCCATACCTATATACCCAATTATTCAAAAAAAATTCTGCCACATTTTTGGCAGTTAAATTAATAAGAGGCGCTGCCTCTACCCAACCAGAAAAATCATCTCTGGCCACAATTAAATATTTATACCGTCCCTCTTTTATATGAACGGCATCTAAACTAACTCTTCCAAAGAGCGTATATTCACCGGTCGCGCGTCCAGGTTCTTTTGGCCTTAAATAACTTTGTCTTTGACATTCTTTGCATGACAGAACCCACTGTTTAACAGCCATCTTCATGCCAGGCCACCAAAATCGATCAGAAATTCTTCTAAACGTTTCTCCAGCGCCTCTATGCCCGAGATCTTCATGCAGTGATTTCAAAACTAATTCTTGCCCCTTCTGTTGAGTTATAACTACTTGAGGATTTGGATACCTCCTCCTCATTAAACGTCGACCAGATAGGTAAAACGTAGATGACTTCCTCTTGATAGCCACCCATTCATCGTCTTCACAATCTTCTGGCCTCTCTAAAGTCAACAAATATTTGACTAACAAAAAATAAAAACCAGTCTGACCCCAGACTTCATCTTGAAAATCGATTAATATAACATCAATAGGGACTTCTCTATCACCAATATCTCCTGCACATGAATGAGCCAATAATCGTTGACCCCTAAATAAATCTTTAATCGAGCTATGTTGACGTTTTTCTTCTGAACCTTTGGATCCTTCGAAAACCGTATTTGAAAATACCTCTTTCTCTTTATCCACCTTTTTATTTAAATTCTCTAATTCTCCAACATATACACCATTCCTTAATTTACTACTATCCCACACTACCAATCCATCTTCCTCTACATACACCACATCTTCTTCTACCTCCTCTCTGCCGAATTTATCTACACCTTTTTCAACACCTTTATTAACATAAAAACTATTTTCCAGTTTATCCTCTTGGTGGAGGTCATCATCATCATAATCTAAACACAATAGTCCTGCCAGTTTAACCTCATGGGGGAGGTATGGAAAGTCTTCAGCTCCTTTAGTGCTGGCTTTGATAATAGGTATATCTTCATCGAACTCTTCTGAGTCTGAATCTTCTTCAGTGGGTAGTCTCCTTGATAAACCATCTGGCATAGTAAAAGTTTTGCCAGGCTTATGAACTAAATCAAACGAAAAATGCTGAATAAAAGCTACCCATCTCGTCATGGGTGCATTCGGTAAACTTGGGGAATTAATCATCTGGATTAACGATTTCGCATCCACTTGCAACTCAAAATGTTGCCCCCACAAAATATGCTGAAGTTTCTTCAGTATTTTCGCCACACCACATAATTCCAATTTTGGTTGAGAATATCTTGATTCGACCTCAGTAAATACTACAGATTCATACCTAACTGGCCTGATGTAACCAGCTTTATCCATCTGAGACAGAACCGCCCCAGCTGCAACCTGACTTGAATCAACTGCTAAATAAATTCTGCCAGCATCTTTTCCATAATCCAACTTGTGCAGGACTAAATCCTTCCCCACAACCTCCTTCAACTTCACAAACGCCTTCTCACACTCTTCATCCCACTCCCAGTCTGCATCCTTTCTCGTTAACCGTCTCAATGGAGCTGCCAATGAAGAAAAGTCCTTGATAAACATTCTAACATATACACAAACGCCTAAAAACCCTCTGACTTCGGTCGTATTCTTGGGTCTTGGCCAGGACTGAATTTTGTTAACTTTCTTCTTGGACATAATCCTACCCTCTCTACATACCACATGGCCTAATATTTCTAAGGCTGGCACACAACAGGAAAATTTTGAACCTGAAATAGTTAAGCCAGCCTCTTCAATTCGAAACAAGATTCTTTCTAAAGTAATTGCAAACTCCCAAATGAATTTGCGTATCCCGGGATTCTCTTCCAACACCTGGTTATCATAGTCGGTTGTTGGTCCCTTAATTCCTCCATCATCTATAAAAATTCCAGCATATTGTGGAATTTCATCTTGAAGGATCCAAGCCATCTGAGCTTGATAAACTGCAACCGAATTTGTTGCTCCTTGAGGTAATCTTGTTAACTGTAAACGTCCAAGTGGCGTATCGAATGTAGTGAGAGGCCTTGAGTCCGGATGTAACTCTCTCTCATCATATCCACCCATAATATCTCCTAAACCATAACACACTCTCCCTGCAAACGCTTCAACAAACTCCTCAGAACTAGGCGGTATTCCAGCATCCTTTATTGTAACCCTATTTAATTCCCTAAGATCATGAACAACTCTAAGCTTGCCATATGGTTTCTTGATACAAAATACCGGACTAGAATAACTTGACGTTGATTGCTCATACAGTCCAGTGCGTATCCGTTCTCTGACAACTTCGATATAAGCTTCTTTCAATGCAGCCGGAATAGGAATTGGTTTCTGCTGCCACGGTTCATGACATACCACAGGAATCTTGTAAGGCTCCCCATAAGAATGCTTCAACACACCCCTCTCCTCTTCTACAAAAGCAATGGCCTTCTCTCGCTTGACCATCACATCCAACAACAACTTCTTCTCTTCTCCAGACAACCAACCATCAGGTCCAAAATTAACAACACCCAGTCTCTCAAAAGTGATTCTTGACGTCTCAGAAAATTCAGGCGGATTCTTTACCAAGGGACTTTCATAAGGATCTCTTGATAACCTTGGTCTTCTCAAGGGTGGATTTAATTCAGCAGGTAGCGGTTCATTAATAGGTCGAACTTTATTTGCTACTTTCTTATATTTGGCTGCGTCCACATCTAAATAAACTTGAGGTAAAACATCGCCATTAAAACTTTCATCAAATGAATCTTCTTCATCGTCAGAATCGGAATAAGAAAAATTAGAAAAATATTTTATTTCGTTTTTAAATTTTACCCTTTTCTCCTTTCCCTCGTCTAATTTATAAAAAGATTTTCCAACACCTTTTCTTCCCTTATCCAACAGTAAATCACCCGTAAAGAAAGTTGGCAGTTTACCCTCTTGCTGGAGGACCGGAATTGAATTTTCACAAAAATTATTTTTTTGGGTTTTAATTATACTGAGATTTTTTATCGGATTTTGATGTGATATTTGCAGTTTACCCTCTTGCTGGAGGTCCAAAATAGAAGGAGATAATTGCAGTTTAACCTCTTGCTGGAGGTCCGAAATAACATTTTCACAAAAATTATTTTTTTGTGTTTTAATTATACTAAGATTTTTAATCGTATTTTGATGAGATTTTCGCAGTTTATCCTCTTGCTGGAGGTCCAAAATAGAAGGAGATAATTGCAGTTTAACCTCTTGCTGGAGGTCCATATACATACCCTTCCAATTTTTATCCAACCTGATTTGGCCCATTTTGCCTTTTTCACCATTTTTAAATTTAATAGAAAAACCGGGTAAATCCAATAAACATATAGAAAAGTCCATAACATATTTGCACTCCAAAGTAATATTAACAGAAAATAATTGAGAATCCACTTGAATTATCTCCAAGTGAGCTGACCTATTGCGATCCGGGATCTCATCCTGAGGAGAGATTACAACATTTGAGCGATCAGCCCCTGCTACCCCAAAAAATGAGGGCATTCATCCCTTTCCAACAAACATAATTCACCAGAAGCCGTCCGTTTTATATGCCGCTTCTTGGTGCAAACACAACACTGGCACAGTGTAGTAATCCCTGGCCGTGTTTCCCAACCTTCATCTCCAGGAGGTGCTAACCGCATATGTAACCTCCGCATATCTTCACCAGTGATCTCCAAACTAATCCCCATGCCAGCTTGATACCCTATCCTGGCCTCAAAATCCATCAAAAAAGGACCACCAAGAACAGTTTTGACTGCTCCTCTGGCCACATAAAAGTGAACCTTACCAACAGATCCACCAATGCCTAACCTGACATGCTCAGCTGTACCCATCAGCTCTGTTGCATGCCCTCCAATACCTCTGAGGTTTCCCCCAGTCCCACTTTTAATTGGCAAGCCTATACTTGTCGCTTGCTCCAATGAAATTAAATTAATTTGAGACCCTGAATCGACCAAGGCCTTTACTTCTTTACCGTTAAGAGTTACCACCAGGTAACCCAGGGGAGCGGAAAAATGCGTATCTACATCTTCCCCAAACTTTTCAGCATTTTCACAAATATATTCCACCTCTCCAGTGGAAACCCGACGCCTCGTCAAATGCTTCTTTTGCTTTTCAGCAAGCGCTGGACTAATCGTAAATAACTCCCCCAAAGATAAGGGAATCTGAAGTTGATTCACCGTATTTAAAACTGCGTCCATCGCATTAGCTTGACCAGAAACTACTGGCCGCTCATACTGGACCTTTGATTTAACAACCTTGGCCCTGGGTACCTCTTGAGGTCCAACCGAGCCATCTTCACCCCCCATAATAACATCTTCACTTTCTATAACCCTAACTCCGTCACCAGCTTCTTGCACTAATCCTGATCCATTGCTAGTCCTTCTTACTCCCTCCATTGGGATGGGACCGCTAAAACTTGGTCTGGGTAGAGACGCCAACGGTACGTCCTCCTCAGAATCTGAATCATCCTCTGGCATAGGCTCACCATTTAAATCAAACTTGCCATAACTAGGGGGCCCCATATCAGCAATCCCCTTCTGCATTTTATATAATTCGTCCTTAGAGTAAGGGTTCAATTTGTTGGCGGCAGTTTGAGCACTAGAATTCTTGTCCTTAGAGTAAGGGTTCACTTTGTTATTGGCCTTGCCAGGATTAGCCCTCAATTGGCTCTGAATGCTACTTTTCGCCTTAGTAGCAGCTGCTCTTCTAGCAGCATTAACATCATATTTGCCAGCCATACAGCTACCCTCCACCTGGGCAACCGTCGCCAGCTCTAAACCACCAAAAGAAGTAGAAAATGTGGCTTTACTGACCTCTTTCTCCTTGCCCTTGTCAGCTTTACCACCATTACCATTACCATTTTTGCCACTCTTGGCATTAACATCTTCATCCGTCACCTCTTCAAATCTGGCTCTCCTTTCAGCCGTTAAACTTCTTCTGACCAAATCAGAAGGAGACTGTCCATCACTGGGCTTGATGAACGAACCATCGGGAAATTTATAAACTTTACCATCAAATAAAACTCGCCCAGCATCCATATCCTTATCAAGAGCAAAACAAACTGTTGCTCTGTGCCCTCTCCTATTACAATAGGAGCACACCTTTGGCTCATCATAGCCACCTCTATAACTACTACCACCATTCCCACCATTTCTCCCATTGCCTGGGAAGCGGTTACCGTTGTTATTGCCATTATAATTTCGACGTTCATACCCTCTAGACTGATATGAAGTCGACGTCGATGAAGAAGCGATTGGGGCCTTATTGGCCTTCTGAGTCTCTTGAACAAATATTTTTAATTGTTTCGTTAAATCGGCCAAGTGATCGACCATCTTATTGTCTACATTGCCCTCAACTTTAGCAGCCGGTAATCCCATTTGTGCCTTCTTGGCCTCCTGGGCTTTGACCATAATATCATTGTTTTCGGCCAAAACTTCGCTAACCTTGCTAACATATTGAGTGCATGACTCTTGATATTTGTCCAACGCCAATAACTTGAGATGGGCCTGAATGTTCTCTTTGATAACCTCCAGAGCCGGCAGTTTCTGCTCACCATTAGGCAGTTCCTTCATCAAATCTTTTCTTGAAAGATCCTTCAAGACGTCCATTCGAATATCCCTGCTGCATGCTGTCCAAAACAAATCTTTTGCTTGGTTCTCATGCACTAACTCGTCCACCAGTATAAGATATTCCACCACTTCATCAAACTGAACACAGAGCTTTTTGAAGTCAGCCATAGAAGAAACACCACCTTTTGCTTGCCAGTCTCCAACAATTTTATTGAGGTCCATCATAGTAAACCTAACACCCCATCTATCAACCATAGCTTTAGAAAGCTTAACCCAATCCTTGTCCTTGAATGCCTGCATAGCAATAACCTCTTTTTCCACCTCCCTATCGGCAATAAAAAATCTAACTTGCTTCACCATATCCACATGAGAAGCACCATCAACAGCAGCAGCAGCTTCATACCTGCTAATGAACCATTTAACCTCCTCCCCATCAAACTTTGGGCCATCCCAAGAAACAATTCTAACTGAGGGAGTAAGAGGGTTAGAAGATCCAGAAGCAACAGCAGAAGAAGACATCCCAATAAGTAATGAAAAGCGTTAACAATTGATAAAATAACAAGCCTCTTGCAGGCCAATAACAAAAATCCAATTAGAGTTCCAGAAAATAAGCCTCTTGCAGGCTAATAACTTTCTTGATCCAAGTAAGTCTTTAAAGAAAGCTAGAGAAATCGAACCCCATGTTGGGCGCCAACTATGGTAAGGTAAACTCTTACAGTCGCCTTGCTGTAAGCAGAATCCGGAGGAGATATGTGGATTTAGCTGAAAACCCCGTCCTTCCAATAAAAATAATAAAATGGGAATTCTAAATCACTAAGCTAACCAATCTACTTGGATCTGATTGATAAAAAAAATAATGAAACTCTATAATATTTAACGCTTATTGAGATTTAAAGAAAGTGGCTGTTGATAAAGAAATACTGATAACAACAATTAAGGTGTACCAGTGAAAGATCTGAAAAGATTGACTTTTATGTTTTTATAATAATTTAAGTTTTTATGAGACAGCAATAATCAAGTCCCAGTGATGAAGACCTTTCTAAAGATACCCTGTATGAAGTGTTATTTAAACTGTTGAATTGTATTTCTAAAATGTTATGTAAAAAATAATAATGTTATAAGGGTATTACAAGTTATTTTAATTTGTTGAGTAATAAAAAATGAGACCGTGGTGGTCAATGATTAAGCTGTATGATGTGTCCACCCTTCTCAATTTCGAGTTTGAGAAGCGCTTAAGTATTCCTAGTCACGTGCCTA